>JAWHQI010002030.1:0-47694 GCA_033032865.1 Dactylorhiza incarnata | reverse complement strand
CCCCCCCCCCCCCCCCCCCCCCCCCCCCCCCCCCCCCCCCCCCCCCCCCCCCCCCCCCCCCCCCCCCCCCCCCCCCACCCCCCCCCCCCCCCCCCCCCCCCCCCCCCCCCCCCCCCCCCCCCCCGACAAATATGCTCTTCTTATGCCGTAGCCCATATAAAGAACGAAAACCATTTAGAAAACAGAGCATTTGTCTAAGTGTGATAATATTTCTGTCATGATAATACAGGGGAAAGAAATTAGAAATATGAGTTCACATTATATGTCACTCTTATCAGAATATCACTTCATGTCTTCCTTCCCCCCATTTTGCCTCAAATAATCCTTCTCCCCCTTTTGTTATTAGCAAAAGAAGACATAGTAGATCAATGCATTTGATCAGTGTCAAGATAATGAAAGTGAGAGTAGAAGATATGTGATGCAGGACAGACATCACACCTGCCGGCCACCCTGGAGTCCCACCAGGGGGCCCACCTTGGAGTCCACCAAGGCGGGTTTCATCAGGTCCGTGGACCGTACACCCCAACCAGAGCTCTCATCACCAACTGAGCCGCGGATCAGTTGGTGATGAGAGATCTGCTGAAAGACTCTTATCTAGGAGGTTGGGTGTTCGATCCCGGGCCTCAACAACCTGCCTCATGGTGATGACTCCATGGCGGAGAGCTGGTTGGGTTGTATGGTCCGCGGACCTGATAAAAGCCACTTTGGTGGACTCCAAGGTGGGCCCCCTGGTGGAACTCCAGGGTGGCAGACAGGTGTGATGCCTGTCCTGCATCATAAAAGTGCACTTTTATGATGCAGGACATGCGTCCCTCATGCCTGCCACCCTGCGACCTTGCATCACACCCCGGCCCAAGGGTCCCACCGGGAGTACACTCGATAGGCTTTATCAGGTCTGCGGCCTGTACACTCCAACTTGCTCTCCGACATGGAGTCATCACCATGCGACAGATTGTTGAGGTCCGGGATCGAACATCCGACCTCCTAGATAAGAGTCTTTCTGCAGTGCTCTCATCACCAACTAAGCCGCGGATCAGTTGGTGATGAGAGCTCTGTTGAAAGACTCTTATCTAGGAGGTTGGGTGTTCGATCCCGGGCCTCACCAACCTGCCGCATGGTGAATCGGTGATGACTCCATGGCGGAAAGCTGGTTGGGGTGTACGGGCCGCGTACCTGATAAGGCCTATCGGGTGGACTCCCGGTGGGACCCCTGGGCCTGGGTGTGATGACAGGTCACAGTGTGGCAGTCAGGTGGGACGCCTGTCCCGCATCAATACGTACACTCAATTTAAGAGTCATGCCATTGATGTACATCGATGCCACCAACTAGTAGTAAAAAACGTGGAGGCGATTTGCTACAATTATATTGTTAGTAGAGAGAAAGTAACATGACCGAGTAAGTGGTTGCATATGTTTAAGTGAAAACTACATACAAGTGTGTACATGTTGCAAGTATGCAATATGAAATATGTAGTAGTTCCCAACACGCCTTGAGAATACACTCGTGAAAGTGCACAATGTCAATAAAAATACGGATCATAAAGACATGCCCAACACATACATAATCACCACATTCAAGGTACTCTACACACAAAATACCTATGAGAACTTATCAGGGTTATGAAGTAGTGCTTTGAGAGAAACATACACTAGATTTTATTGATTGTTTTTGTAGTCATTGAGTTCTCGAGTGATAAAGAGTATTCTCATAAGATGTAGTAAGTGTTGAGTCAAGTCTCTAAACCAGTGATGCTCACACCTCATAATACCTATCATATATTATCAAGAGTAGAAATTGGGGGAAGACAACTAAATATAATTTTATTTTTGATTTGTCAGTCCCCAGAGCACTTGAAAGATAGACAATAGACTAATTCATTACACATTACCTCAAACATAAGAATGGACTTTTGATGCCTTATGAAAGGATTTCCATGGAACAATGAAGGCAATTCCAATGGGAGTTTTTAGTAGGTATGTTGATGTGCAAACTTTAATAGGATAGACTTATGCAAGTGCCAAAGTCTCGCAATACATAGAAACAAAGGCTTACATGTTGTGTGCGACTGCCATAGTGAACTTAAACATGTGCACCACTTATGCCACACAAGTCATGAATTATAGAGTTAAAAATAATAGACCACACTTCAAAGCAATGACAATGCTTAGAAAATGATATTAAATTCTGTAAAAATGCGCGCAACAAAATACGTCATCAATCTACTCCACACAACTTATATCCACAAGAATTAAACATAATTATTATATGTTTTAATTCAGAGAATAACGTAAGTGGGTGAAGGAAATTATAAAGCGATAAACAGTAGAGTTAGTGACAATAATGAGAGATGCAATGAATGTGACGAGTGTGAAGCTTTATTTTTGTTTTGATAAAATTTTCAGAAAAACCATGCAAGCAAAAACATTTTTATATTAATATATATGCATTTTTGTGTAATAAAATATTATAAGAAATGAAAGAATGAAAGAAAGAAGCTTTGGTTTTCATTTTAGGTGCTTTATAATTTTGTTTGCTTGCAGAAGAGAGGAATAAAGAAAAAATAAGCAAAAAAAAAAGATAACAAAAAAGTAGTAAATAGTGTTTGAAGGATAGGTCATCGCCGATGAGGACCTGCGGTGGAGCACGTGTTTTGGGCCCGTTCGGGGCCAATTGGCCACTGCCATATATGACGTCTCCGGAACGACGATCTGAATCCGCGGATGCGTTCGGATCGACGATTCGATACTTTTCATGTATTTTTATTTTATTTTTTTTGTGTTTTATTTAGTGAGATCAGACAAGCATCCTGTACTACCAATCATAGCCATTCAAAATAGTTGCCCTAAGTCATGTTTTATTATAAATAGGGTAAAGACATCCGTCATAGCTATTGCAGATTTTAGAGAACTTTATTCCGAAATCCGACGATACCCTCACAATGACGATTCCATGACGCCCTAGGTGATAACTCGTTGGTTTCTTGCATCCCTAAGATATCACCCCTTCCATAATCTTCTTCTCTTCCCCTTCTAAACCCTAACCGACCCTCTCCAACTCCCCCAAACAGCAACCCCTCCTCCAAGACGCCGGTCACCCTATTATATCTCCAACCGACCCAGTTCCCTTTCAGAATCCCTCCCAGAACTCCTCCCTGCTTCCATCCTGTACCAAGCCGCCGTCCACCACTGCTACAACTGCCAAACCCTCTTCATCACCCCTCCTCTTAGATCCAGCCCCCACCTCTGTGATCCAGTCCACCAACATTTATATCTTCTAATTTCAGCCGCCGTCTCAATGTAGTTCGCCGGATCTCCCCTCTCTCGGCGGCCCCGTATTTTGCGAGTATTTATTTGTTGTACGGATCTTTGTTTTCTATTTTGAAATATGGTGTTGTTATTTCATGTTTGTTTGGATACATTGCATCATGGAATTTTGTTCTATAATCACTTGTGATTTGCAGGAAGGATTCATTCGCCACACGCTTTGCTTTGATCCTCCATGCGGAGCAAAGACTAAATCTGCTTGCCTAAAGAATTGTTTTGCCTTGCTTAAAATATATGTGTGTGATCTAATCAATTATTATTATGTCTTGAATTCACCATCGGGTCTTGCATTTTACATATAGTAGTTTAGGGTTGTCGAGTTGTTTCTCCGATAGTTCTCCTAAGGTTGCCTGTTAGTTGTACACCCACGTATCCTACCCTTCATTAGACAATGTTTAGGCTTATTGCAATCGTTGCATGATTACTTGCATTACATCTAGGGTTAGGGCATCGCTAATCCGCCACTTATAAATTCGTCCTGCGTCAAATGATATGTAACACCGCCAAAAATTAATAAAATTTGTAATGGGTGTGCGGATAGATGTTGGAGTGTGGATACCATAATTATTTGGGTTAAAACTCAAAACCCTAACCTCCCAGTGCATATACCCGACCCCCTCCTTAGCGCTTTCGACTCTTCCGGTGCGCCGTCGAGGATGGGAATAGGAGGAAATCGCTCCTAGGGATCGCGATTCTTCCTGTTAACCTCGATCGAGAGGAGGGTTGCTGGACACCTATTCGTTGTCGCCTGCGCCGGTCTAGAGAGAGGAGGATGATCCTCTGTTTGCTGCTGTCGTCTGAGAAGGAGGAAGATCCTTTGTTTGCTGCTGTCGGCTTAGAAAGAGGAAGATCCTCTGTCGCCTAGTTGCTGTCGACCGAGAGAGAGAAAGGATGAAGACCTCTCTGTCGCCATTATGTGTCGACACAGAGTAGAAGCCCCTTTTCCCTGGTGTCGAGCCCTCCGTGAAGAAGCCTCACTTCTCCTTCATCCTTTGGCTGAAACTGTGCTGCCCTAGTTGTTGATGCACCGACAGCAGTGAGAGGAGGAGAAATCCCTCCTTATGTGTGTAGGCCGACCGAGAAGGAGGTAGTTAAGGAGGGGATTGTTGTGTCCCTCTCACTGATATCTCCTCTCCAAGAGCTCTGCAAGAGCATCTCAGTTTTGCCTAGTCCCCCTTCCAAACCTCCGCCTAGGGGAAAGAAGAAGCTCTCAATTAGGGCATTGCCCTTTTTGGTGGCTTCTAATCGTGAAGAAGGGAGGCATTCTTGCCGAGATCTACGAGTCGTTTGCCGATCGAAATTAGAGAGAAAAGTTCATTGCCGAGTTAAGTTCGTGCCGAAGATCATTGTGGAAGAGATATTTGGTTGCTCAAATCACCGAGAGAAAGACGTTGTGACCGTTCCATGGCTCTGAAACACACTTCAAGGGTAACGATTCCTTTCCCTGGATTTAGAACCCTATTTTCTGTATTTTTGTGCATGTGATTATGTTCCGTGCAATGAGAGTCCCCTCACGCCATTTCGGTTGAGGACGGGGACTCCGCCAGGGCGTGGGATTGCGACCCCGACATATGTTTGTGTGAGCTGCACATAGAGTCCCTCTCCCGCTACTCGGTGGAGAGTGGGGACTCCGCCAGGGCGTGGGATTGCGACCTCGGTGTAGTTTTGCTGCTTTTACTTTGCTTAGGAGGGCCAGCCGCCTCCAATTGGACGCGGTGTGTGTTTCCCTCGGTTCATTGCGAACCTCCTGGTCGATTGTGACCTTCCCCGGCATAAATGTGCATTACTGATCCGTTGCGCGAGTCTGGATTTAGGTTTGCTGTGTGAAGCCTACCCGTGGCGATAAGCTTGGATCGGTGATGTTTTTGTGATGTGCATTGCGATTAGCCCTAGGTGCGCGAACAGGAATGTCCCGTGCTATTCGTCGTAGTGATTGCAGGAATTCTTGGGCTTTATTCGTGAATGCCCCGTTCCTAGGCGGGCATGTGTTGGGCCCGGTAGAACGACGTTCTTGTGGGATTTTGTAGGGCGGGTGGATTCCCCGTAACGTTGTAGTTGCGTTCATAGACATATTAGTCTGTCAAGTTGCCGGTATGTTTTAAATCCTCATTAGACTACGTTGAGTGTCTATCGCTGTTAGACCGGAGACGAGATCGTTCCTCCACTCGCGACGTTTCGGGACCGGGAGTGATGTTATACTCTCTGTCACGCTTTTTCGGACAGTTACAGGCTGTTTCCCCTCTCTGTGGCGCTTATTTGGACAGTTGTGGACGGTTTTCCTCCCTGTCGCGTTTCTTTTGGATAGATATGGACTTTGGTGGGGTATCGAGCAAAACAAGAGGCATGCTTGCATTAAACGGGAAGAACGAATACAATCCGACGCAGACGCCGACCAAGATCTAGGAGGCTGGTTCCTCCTGAGACCCCTCTCTCAAATGAGAGCCAAAACCCTAATGATCAAAAGATAAACAAACACTCCCATACCTCCTCCTTATATAGGGAGGAGAGGGCTCACATGACAATAAAATATTAAAACAATATTTAATAAATATTAATTAATATGAATTAATTAATTAATACCAATTAATTACACTAATTAATTATGGCGGTTTCCATATGCGCCCCTCCTGGGATCTGATGTGCGTTGGCGGAAGCAGTATCGTAACAATAGGCCGCGCTTGAAAATTGACCTTGTCCCCAAGGTCAAGGCTAAAATTTTTGTCGGGGTTTTAAGAACGGAAACGGCATACAACTTGTCGCCGTGGGGTAGCAAGAATTTGAATAAAAACGGCGAAATGATAAAAGATTGGCAGGTGGCGTGTAGTGGTAAGCAGGAAAAAGAGCAAAAAAAAAAAAATTTGTGGGGCCTGCGTGGGCAAGCACGGTACAACGGCTGTAGGGAGAGATGGAAGTGGGATGTTTAGTGCGGGGCCGAGAACAGGGGGTGGCGTGCGAAATAGGGTAGAAAAGCGGGGCGCGTGGCTCGATGTCTGGGATAAGCGAGTCCCTGCGTGGAATGTAAGGTGGGGCGGCGGAACCTGCATCGACGCCAGCGGGGTAGGTAAACGACATCTCTGTCGTGACCTTCCAGCCCGAGAACTGGAGAAGATGGCGGGACGCGACGCCGATGGGGAAAACGGCGACGGCGACAACAACGCTTGCGGAGGAGCACCACGGCTGAGGAGCGGCTGGAGAACCCGGCGAGCGCTTGCATGGAGTCCGCCGCCCGGCTGGAGAGAGAGGCGGAAGGGTAGATCCGGCGGATTTGGCGGCGTCAGCAGTGGCGGTGGGTTGCGGCCTGACGACAGAAGCTGGATCCCGATAGATTTGCGGGCTGCCGATGCAGGAAACAGCGCGGGCTGGGGTTGGCTGGCGACGACGGAAGTTGGTTCCCGAACGACGTGAGCCGCGATAGGGTTGCGGCCTGCTGCTGCTGCTGCGGGTAGCTAGTGGCCATGGCGCTGGAGAGAGAGTCGGTAGGGAGGAATATAACAAGGTGAGGAAGGCCGACTGTTCGTCGAGGCGTCGTTCGATGGCGCGGATGTCCATCGTGATACGATCCCCGGCGGCGTCAACCGAGCGGACGGGGGCGGCAGGTCGGACCATTGGTGGGGTATCGAGCAAAACAAGAGGCATGCTTGCATTAAACGGGAAGAACGGATACAATCCGGCGCGGACGCAGACCAAGATCTAGGAGGCTGGTTCCTCCTGAGACCCCTCTCTCAAATGAGAGCCAAAACCCTAATGATCAAAAGATAAACAAACACTCCCATACCTCCTCCTTATATAGGGTGGAGAGGGCTCACATGACAATAAAATATTAAAACAATATTTAATTAATATTAATTAATTAATACGAATTAATTAATTAATACCAATTAATTACACTAATTAATTATGGCGGTTTCCATATGCGCCCCTCCTGGGATCTGATGTGCGTTGGTGGAAGCAGTATCGTAACAGACTTTGTGCCTCTCTATCACGCTCTTTTAGACAAATGCGAAATCTATTCCTCCTATCGCTACTGTCTTCAGGGCTTAGTGTTGGGAACAGTGCCCAACAATGTTCCTGATTTGAAGAAGTGCTCAGATCAATAATAAATGCACTATGTATTTGACGCTATATTTTATTCTTGACTGCAGAAGATAAACCATATGACAGTAATTTTCTAATTCCAAAATCGTCTAAAAGGACTGAACATATCGTTGAGATGATACACATATCATTGAAATACATCAAAGCTACATCACTAGTATCAAGACTATAGAAGTAATGAAAATTCACTAAGTAAAATATCGTCTCAAGACTCGACAGATAAATCGTTGAGAAAGGAAACATATCGTCGAAACAGTTTCGACTATATCGTTTCAAAGAAAGTTTATAGTTGAGAAAGACAAAGTTCAGATGACTCGACGACATCGTCTTGAAGATGTATAGTCTTAAAAGGTTGAAGAAAGTTTATCGTTGAGATAACTCGTTAAGTCCCGAAGAAAGGATCATGTAGACAACATCGGCTTGAAGACTTTATATCGTCTAGAAGATCAAGACGATATCGTCTTGAAGATAGACTATCAACCTGATGAATAAGTCTAAGTCATATAAAAAGGAACATCTCGACGATATCGTCTAGAAGAAGCAATATCGTTGAGATATCAAGTAAAGTCTTGAAGAAGGATGTATGACGACGATATCGTCTTAAAGAAGACATCGCCTTGAAGACTGAAGACATTGTATATATGGAGACATCTCGACAATATCGTCTAGAAGAAGCAATATCGTTGAGATAAAGTAAAGTCTTGAAGATGGAAGTATGTCGACAATATCGTCGAGAAGATTACACATTTTTGAGATGATCAACACGATATCGGCTTGAAGGAATTTTATCGTTTTGACATATGCAGAGCTGCATTTAATGCGCCGATCTTTTCGGAAATTGTTATACAGGGAACATGCATGCCGCCTATCTTGCACAACAATCAAAAAACAATAAATGATATATTCTGTACAGAATATAGCCGTTGCACAGTATTTAATGAAAATTATTATTACTTCCATATTCTGCAAGTTCCAAGAACGGCAAGACATTTATGATAATTTATTCTGCCATTTCTCTCAAATATTCTACCAGGCAAATTATGGAAGAATTCAGTAAGGGCTTTTATGCAAAGTTACAGAAGAATATAAAATGAAGAAATTGTCGATTTCAGAACAGACTTGATTTTCTTACAATATATTGATTCTGATAAAAAAAAAAGAGCTCAAGCAGAAAATCTTCATCACTTGGCTGAGAAGAAAAGAAAGAATCTTCATTCTGTACAAGAAGTGTATCTATCAACTAAGGAGAAGATTCAAAAGAAAGGTTCAGTAATTCACAAGATCACTGGGCTTACATCTGCAAGAAGAAGAAGAAGTTTGCTATTCAAAGCTTATATCTTGAAGCCTTCTCTTCTTCAACAGAACAACATCTTTCTTATCTGGTAGGTTCTGTGCGAGCCTGAGCTCTGTAGGGTTCTGTGTGAGCCTGAGCTTGTAGGATCTTGTGACAGATCTGAGTTGGTAGGGTTCTTTGTGAGCCTGAGTCCTGTAGGGTTCTTTGTGAGCCTGAGCTTGGTAGGGTTCTGTGTGAGCTTGAGTTATGGTAGGATCTTGGTACAGATCTAAGTGCTTAGTAGGACTTGTAAAGTCTGAGAAAATTGTTGTAAGGTTTGTATAACCTGAGTGTAAGCTTTTCTGTGTGAAGGGCTGAGGTAGGATCCTTTGTTGTGATCTGAGTTGTAAGATCTGCTGTATAGTGGAAAAGATCTGAGTTTTGGAGAAGTTGCCTAGTCTAGCACATTGCTAGATAGGTGGGAGGGACAATGGACTACCTCTAGACACATTGTCTTGTAGGGAACCACTATAAATCTTGTGTGCTTTCTGTGTTGCTCTTGTGCTGTGATAGATAAATTTTAAAATAACAAAGAATATTGAAAACACCTAATCACCACCTCTAGGTGTAGATTATAGATAACCCATATCTTTCAATTGGTATTAGAGGTAGGTTAAGTTCAAAGGCTTAACAGCTTAGAACCAGATCTATAAGTTTTTTTTTGGGTTGTGATCTTTCAATGGCCTGTGAGCATCATTAAGAGATGAGATCAATGAAGATGCCCATCTGCACCAAAGAGAACTTTGCTATTTGGAAGCAAAGAGTCAGATTGTTCATGGAAGCTTCAAATCCCAGAATATTCATGGCTGGTTAAGAGGGACCTTATGTTCCCATGACTGTCTCAGTGAATCCAACAACTGCTTCAATCCTTAAAACTTTTTCTTAGTTTACCAAGGATGAAGTAGACCTGATAACTATGGATAAAAGAGCAAAACACATACTTGAAAATGCAATTGATGATTCTACATTTCAAAACTTAAGTCATTGCAAACAAAATGTGGGATTCCTTGGAGGTCTACATGAAGGGAACTGAAGAAGAAAACTCAAGGAGGAACACCAGAGAAAGGCCCATGGTTCTTGAGGGTGAAAGCTTGAGGAGTACCAAGGATAAGATTCCTACAATTCAGAATATCTCTGAAGACAATGAAGCTTCTGATGCAAGCACATCAGAATCTGATGACATTGTTAAAGAACCAGTACCCTTCACTAAGCAGTTCAAAAGGAAGATGCCTAGAAGAAGAAGAGACAGCCATAGGACATCCTCCACAAACTCCAGAAGATCTGGTCAACATGATAAACCCAGATCCTCAAAGGAGGAAAGGTATAACTCTAAGCTCAGTGAATTTGATTTGACTAACTTAGTTTGTTATCACTGCAAGAAGACAAGTCACATGATTGTTGACTGCCCCTCCAAGAAGAAAGAATTAAAGAAGAGGAATGATATAAGAAGTCCAAGGGACAAAAAGAAATCTGACAAAGGCAACATTGCTAAGAAAATCAGAACACTTAGTGATTCTGATTCAGATTTATCAGAAACTAAGGAGGAAGCTCTCATTGGTCTCATGGTTATCACAGAAGAAATCCAGGATGACAACACCTCTCCTGGGAAGGTACTTATTAGAGCTCCCTTGTCTGTCTCTGATTCTGAACCAATGACAGATTCTCTGTATGATAGTTACTGTGAATCTGCTTGCAATAACATACCCTCAAGATCCCCACATGAGGTTAAATCTGAGCTAGTGCAGCATAATGAAGCCTTGTGGATTGCTTTGAAAAGAAGTAAGAAGCTCCTTAAAGCTCAATCTAAGGAGTTAACATCCCTGAAATCTACCCAATCTAAGAGACAGCTGAAAAGCTGACTGCCATGAGCAAAGAAATGGACAAACTCAAGGATGCCACAAAGCTCAAAAATGCTGAGTTGGGTCAGAAGAACAAGGTTATCAAGGATCTTGAGGAAATGCTATTGGCTGAGAAGAAAATTGTTGCCAGTTTCTCAATGCCCAAGACAGTCCTTCCCATCATTGACAAATTCTTTGCACCATTCAGAGGTGGTGTAGGATTTGGTAAGAAGACAGTCAAGGGCAAGGCATCTGAAGCCCAACCTTCTTTCAAAGAGAAGCTACTGACATCAAATTTCTCTGACCAGGAATCTGCACATGGTCATCTGACCAATGCCTGCTCTACAAGAAGCAGTAAACCCTCTAACACATATAGGAGAGCAGGCTTTGGGCCGAGTGCTTTTAAAGCACCCCTTGAAGAGACTCAAATGAAGAATCCAGGTCCTTATGTCCATAGACCCACAACATAAACACCCAAAAGTAGGGGAAAGGCAGTCTCCACCAAGCCTGTTCCCAAGGTGGTGAACCAAAATGTAGTGAGACCAGCACAACGACATACTCACAATGGTGAGGCTCACCCAAGGCCTGTTAGGTCAGCTATCTTCACTCCTGCCCAACAACATTTCCAGATGGTGAGGCATAAGAGAAGATACAACATGTATGAGTGTTGGTGTTGTGGAAAAATTGGTCGCTTTGCCTTGGACTGCTGGTTCAATCCAACAGTACCTAGTGCAAGAAGAATGCAGATCACTCAGATGTGTGATATTTCAGCTTGTCCCCCTAACAGAAAATCTTTCTTGCAGGTATGTCCAAATGCCAACTAGTCTCTCATTTGGTATTTGGACAATGGTTGCTCCAGGCACATGACTGGAGTAAATAGGCATACAGGAAAACTCAATCCAGAGAAAATAGACCAAAAGTTACACTTGGGGATTCAAACAAAAAGAATAAAAATTAAGACAATAAGCAGATGGGAAAAGAAATTTCCCAAAAAGATGGCAGGTGAACCTTCCTCTCCACAAACTGATGCCACTCAAACCCCAGCACACCTCCCACATGAAATTCAACCCTCTCCTGCTTCTACTGAGGGGGAGCCTCTAAGAAAAGCTACAACTGTGATGAAAAACAGTGGCGGAACTAGGAATTTTACTTAGCCCGGGCACAATTTTAAAATAAATGATTAAATGCAATGCTTAAATAAAATTGTACTAATATTGTCATTAATAAAAATTTATTAACCAAAAAACACGTTACATACCGTTCAACAAGCCACTTTTCGTGGGCACATATTTTGAAATTGCGTAATGATAGTATCATTAGTAATAGTGTCAGCAACATCTTTCTCAGTATAAACTATCATGCAGTCATTCATCCATTCATCTCCCATTCTATTTCGTAAACGATTCTTTATAATCTTCATTGCAGAGAACATTCTTTCAACAGTGGCAGTTGCAACGGGTAGCAGACATGCCAACTTTAAAAGCCTGAAGATCAATTGATAGTGATCTTGTTTTTTCAACTCCACCAATTTTTGTAAAAGTCCACCAATTCCTTTACTATGAGAGAACATGTCAGTTGGTAAAGAGCGCATGTCAATAATATACATATCAAGTTGTCCTTCAAGTAGCTGCAATTCTGTTTGTGTGAAATCGGATGGATACAATTCTGCGAGGTGAACCAACTTCTGTTTATCAAATGTGGCAAATTGATCACTAGAGATATTTGATTTGTATTCACTTTTGAAAGGAACTTATCTATCGAACACCTAAGTAGAAAACAACAATTGAAAAAACACCACAATGACAAATATACCAAAAATCAAAACTATACATTATCTACTGACTGTCATGATAAATTTTTAATGTACATCACAAACATCGCTGAATACGTGTTTAAAACTAAACATTGAAATCATAAAACTCTTTTGAAAATAGCTGAATACGTGTTTAAAAATAGGTGTTAAATTATATCCTACCTAAATCTATACCAAACTGGATTAAATCACAAACCTAAATCTATATCTATCTCTATATAATTTATATCCTACCTAAATCTAAGTGAGGAAGAAGAATGGACCTTGCGTCCTTGCCGATTATCACTCCAGTTAGTGTTGAGAACACTCCACTTTCTTGAGAACACTCCAGTTCTTGAGAACACTCCAGTTAGTGTTGAAATCTGAAGAAGAAGAAATCAGAAATTAATCAGTCCTAAATTGAAATCAGAACCAGAAATTAATGGAATCTGTTGAAATCACAACTCACAAGTGCACACAATAAATCAGATTTCAGAGAAATCACAAGTGCTCATGGAATCTGTTGAAATCACAAGTGCACAAGTGCACATGGAATCTGTTGAAATCACAAGTGCACAAGTGCACACAATTAATTGAATTGTTGATGGAATCTGTTGAAATCACAAGTGCACACAATTAATCAGATTTCAGAGAAATCACAAGTGCACACAATTAATGGAATCTGTTGAAATTACAAGTGCACATCTCCATAAATTCATGGATTTAGAAGAAGAAATCTGATTTCAGAGAAATCTGTTGAAATCAGATTTCTGAAATCTGTTGAAATCAGATTTCTGAAATCTGTTGAAATCAGATTTCTGTTGAAATCAGATTATGAAATCAGATTTCTGTTGAAATCTCAGATTAAGAAGAAGTTCAGAAATCAGACTAAGAAGAAGTTCAGAAATCTCAGATTAAGAAGAAGTTCAGAAATCAGATTAAGAAGAAGATTATGAAATCAGATTTCTGAAGAAGAATATGAAATCAGATTTCTGAAGAAGAAGAAGAAGATTTCTGAAGAAGAAGATTTCAGAAGAAGAAGATTTCTTCTTCTTCTTCTTCTTCAGAAATCTGCCGAGCAGCAGCTTACCCTTGAATGCCGACGCCGAGCAGCAGCCTGCCATTGAAATGCCGACGCTGAGCAGCAGCCTGCCGTTGAATGCCGACACCGATCCCAACCTTCAATGGCGACGCCGATCCCGCTTCTGCTGTCGCCGACCCCAAATCGCCCTACGCCCTAGCAGAAGTGCTGTCGCCGACCCCAAATTCGCGAAAAGCACTGTGGCTAATACACATTCCGCGATATTTACGCTCGGGCACGTGCCCGAGCGTGTCCACACCTGGGTCCGCCGTTGATGGAAAATGATCCAGCTCCTCAAGATGAGGTAAATCAAGAAGATATCCTCAAAATTACTCAAGAGGCTGTTTTGAATATGGAAATTGAGGAATCTGAGAAAGATCCAAATGGTGGACATGAAGATATTGAAGAAGTAGAAGAATCTATCAGATCCCTGCATGAATTTCTCAATGATGACATGCATCTACATACAGATGAAAAATTTGAGCAACCCTCTCAAATCCCTGCAACAATGGAGGGGGAGTCCTTGCTCAAGTGAATATCAAATTGGTATTTCTATATAAGAGATGTGAAGGAGGAAATCTAAGTGGCACTGTCTCCAAGAATCCTTTAAGAAGTGTTGATAAACTTCTCAAGTTAGACAAGTATCAGATGGGTATCTCAACGACATAGATGAATTCTCAGCGATACAAAATGAAAAGCCTCGACGACAAAATCTAAGTCTCGACGATATTAGTGGAGTCTCAACGACAAGGTTGAAGTAATCTCGACGACACTATTGACGACAAAAATGCACATCGTCAAAATACAATCCAGATACTTAATGCAATATTGGATCTTTAATCAGAGTCGTCTGATGGATTCTTAATCTATTAACCAGGACAAAAAGGTACGCGCCTCTTCATCTACTTCTAATATAAATAGAGTGAATGCTTATGTTAAAAATTACACTTTCATTTGCCCTAAGTCATTTCCGCGACAAACCTCCGTTCCGTCTCCGACAATCATTCGTTCTCGACGTTCTGCCTCAATGGCTCCCAAGAAGGAAGAATCTTCAGTCATCTCCGGCTGTGAGCTTATGAGAGGAGGATTCAACTCCTGTTCCGAAGAAATTAGGTCAGTAATTGGACTGGTGGAATCGGCAGGGCTGGATTATCTGCTCTGCGAACCCTGTGTTCTCATGAATAGGGAGCTCTAGGAATTCTTTGATGGAGCGAGAATCAATCGTTCAGAGACCATCCTAAAGTCTGCAGTGGCCGGAAAGAAGATCAAAATGTCTGCCAAGAGCTTAGGAAAAGCCTTAAGGATTCCAAGACTGGAGAAAGAAATTGAAGAGGAAGATCTGACTCCTGAAGACCTTTCTGCAGGATATGCCTGGTGTGGGCACAGTGGCAAGACTTATGAGTCTATTAAAAAGGCAGAATTCAACCAGAAGGGAAAACTCCTAGCAAACATTGTAGGGAAAGTACTACTGTGCAAGCCTGGTTCCCATGACAGGATTTCCATGGAAATGTTTGAGGCAATGTGCATGATCATTGTTTCAAAGAAGACAGACTGAAGAAAGTTTGTATTCCTAAGGATTAAGAACACCCTAAAGACCCCTTCATTTGGAAGAATCTTATCTATCTTGCTCCTGAATACCCTTGGGGATGTGGTGAAGAGAAACATGGGAGCACCTCTACATTATTCAAAGAGGTTAGATTCAAAGATGCTGGATAGATGAGAGAGAGTTATCTCCAAAACCCCTAAGATTACCCAAGCAGCTGAAAAAGGAAAGAAAAAGAAAGCTATGATAGTTGATGACTCAGAGGAGGGAGGGTCCTCTAGCAGTTCTGAAAGAGGAGGAGCATCATCAATTCCAGTCCCAAATCTGTCCAAGGTTATTGAAGAAAGAAGAAGCCCCATTCTGGGCAGTGATCCAGTTAAGGGGGTGTTCCTGGTTGGAAGCTCAGCCCAAAACACTGAGAGAGGTGAGAGGGAGTCCCCACATGGGTACTCAGCCCAAGACACTGAGGGAGTTGAGGGGGAGCCCCATCTGGGGTGCTCTACCCTAGAGGATCAAGCTGAAGGACCTGCAACTGAAACAGTAGTCTAAGAGAAGGATGCTCCAGAGAAGGAATCTGAAGATGGCAAGGGGCCAAAAAAAGTTGAGAGCACTGAACCCCAGGATGGACTTGGTTTAGTTCTTCTCAAAGGTAAAGAAGTGCTGATGGAAGAAGAGGAAGAAGAGTATATGCTAGTAGACCTTCCTGACCTTCAGGGTCATGGGAGTACTCATGGAAGTCCTCCAGAGGAAGTTGCAGCTCCTGAGGTGAATGTAGCTGGATCATCTACTGATCACTCAGGCTCCCTATTCCATATGATCTCAGCTTTGCTGAATGTTCAAAGGGAGAAGATAGAAAGGTTCATTCTACAAACGGTTGATGACCTAAGGCAAGAAATGAAGGCTGAGCTACAAACTATGAAGGATGATATGCATCATCTCAACACTCAACACACTCACTTCTTTCACTTAGCAGCTCCAACCATGGAACATGTTGGTGAGGAGATCAACAAGGTTGGGCATCAGTCTCATCAGATCATCCAAAACCAAGGCACTATGTCAAGGAATACTGAGAGAGCTCTTCAACAAATAGCAGGGTTTATGAATTCAGATAGAGATCAAATTCTGAACAGAATGAAAATGAATACTCAGAACTTAGATGAACATCTGCTAGAAGTAAGAAATAACTTGGATGAGGATGAACAACACCTACATGAGAGGATAAACTTGGTATAAGTGGCCCTTGATGATCACATTGTTGAAGACGTCCTAAAGGGGGAGAAGACAATGATAAATGCTGGCTCAAATCAAGCCATGTGGACTGTAAATCAAGTCAAACAAGTTTTACAGAAACCTCCCTCAGCTTATGAGTTAGCAGAACCATCTGAGGGCACTGCCTTAGAAGTATATGACATTGAAATTGGAGAATCTGCCAGTTCAAGAAAAAAGGAAGAGGGTTCAGAGCAAAAGGTACATGCAGAAGAGGCTAAGGGAATTTGAGCAGGATCCACGGTCAGGCAAGTGGAGTCCTAACTCTAGGACCCTGATCTCAGAAGCTTGGATGGAGTTTGGATACCCCTAAGATGGGTCAGAAAGAGTTTACTATTCTGCTGACTGGAATCTGCATTTACAATGTATGAATACAAATATATAGGAGGGAGAAAGAGAGAGGAAATCATTATACATGATGTGGGACTAAAGAGAAGAGGGAGAAACAAGAAGATAAATGGCCTTCAATATGGGCCTTTACATGAACTTTTCTAACACTCCCCCGCAAGCTGGAGCGTACAAGTCGTAGACACCCAACTTGGACAGGAATTGATAAAAGAGGGTACTTGGTAGGGCCTTGGTGAGAATATCAACAACTTGGTCAGTACCCAGAACGTGCTTTAATTCAATCTTCTTCATTTGAACTTTCTCCCGGATGAAGTGACAATCTACTTCAATGTGTTTCGTTCTTTCGTGGAAGACCGGGTTCTTAGCTATGTGTATAACAACTTGACTGTCACATAGTAAGATAGTTGGTGAGGAAAGGTTTACTCTTAGATCAGCAAGGAGACTTTCAAGCCAAGTGAGTTCAGAAACAACTGATGCCATCGAACGGTATTCTGCCTCAGCTGAAGATCGAGCAACCACAGCTTGTTTCTTACTACGCCAGGTAACAAGGTGACCTTCAAAGTAGGTACAAAATCCACTAGTAGACCGTCGATCATCCAGGGACCCAACATATAATCTGCATCAAAATACACAACCAATGTTGGAGTAGAAGACGAGGTTTTGTATACCAGCCCTTCACCAGGGTCTGTTTTCAGATATCTTAGGATGCGTTTGACTCCCTGAAGGTGTGACATTCGAAGGGAATGCATAAATCGGCTGACAACCCCAACAACAAAGGATATATCTGGTCTCGTGACTGTTAGGTAAATTAGTTTCCCAACAAGTCATCGATAGTACTTTGGAAGAGCAAGGTCATTATCAGAGGCATGTGCACACAGTTTGTGATTAACATTCATAGGAGTGTTAATCGGCTTGCATCCAGAGTAGCCAGCATCCTGAAGAAGATCGAGACAGTACGTCCATTGAGAGAGGACAATTCCATCAGGACGTCTCGCGATCTGAAGACCAAGGAAGTATCGAAGGTTCCCCAGATCTTTTGTTTGAAAAACAAAGCTAAGGTGTTGTTTGACCGCTTGTATCCCCTTTGAGTCATTTCCAGTGATTAGGATGTCATCAACATAAACCAGGAAAAGAACTGTTCCTGTTGTTCAATGTCGAGTGAACAGGGAGAAGTCTGCTGAGCTGCGAGTAAAACCAACCTCCCGGACAGCCTTACTGAACTTGTCAAACCATGCCCGAGGGGATTGTTTGAGACCATAGATTGACTTCTTAAGATGACAGACTCGGGACTCCCCCGTAGTCTCAAACCCGGGAGGCTGTTGCATGTAGACAGTTTCTTGTAGATCACCATTTAAGAATGCATTCTTGATATCCAGTTGATGTAAGGGCCATCGGCGATGCACGACTACGGAGAGGAGAACACGAACTGTGTTGAGCTTGGCCACTGGAGAGAATGTTTCCTCATAATCGAGACCATGTTGCTGAGTAAAACCACGCGCACCCAGTCGGGCTTTCAGTCGGTCAATGGTCCCATCTAGAGCATGCTTGATGACAAAGACCTATTTGCACCAAACCGGAGTCTGGTCTGGACGGAGAAGAACCAGGTTCCATGTCTGGTTAGCCCAGAGGGCTGTCATTTCTTCGTCAATGACTGCCCGCCAGCCTGGATGTTGAAGAGCCTCTTGCACAGAGTTAGGTATAGAAATAGAGGATAATGAAGTAACAACGGTTTGAAGGTGTGGGGAGAGGTGATGTAAGGATACATAATTCGCCAAGGGATGAACGGTGGAGGCCGGTGCCGGATCAGCAGAGCGCAGAGTGTCAGAGGTCGAAGCCGACTGCATTGGGGCAACCGAGTGAGGAGGGCGATGAGTGCAGACATGGATAAGAGGTGGTTTATGGAGAGCTGGAGTAGGGTCAGGAAGGAGTAGTGGTAGAGGAGTGGTAACGGGAACGACATGTCTTGGGAAGGATGGTGGAGGAGTAGGTGTGGTTGTTTTGGAGAAGAAAGGTTGGTCTTCCTGAAAGGTAACATCTGCAGAAACAATGACTTTTCGGGTATCAGGAGAATAGCAGACGTAGCCTTTCTGAGTACGAGAATAGCCTACGAATACATTTTTGGCTGCTCGGGGATCCAACTTGTCCTTAGACGGGCCAAGTATGTGGACGTAACAAGTACAACCAAATATTCGGGGTGTGAGAGAGAATGCCGGAGTAGAGGGGAAAATGAGGCTAAACAGAGTAGCATTTTTGAGGACGGAGGAAGGGAGACGGTTAATGAGATAACATGCTGTGGACAGTGCGAAGTTCCAATAGGTTTTGGGGACTTGCATATGGATCATGAGAGATCGAGCAACATCGAGGAGATGTCTATTTTTTCGTTCAGCAACGCCGTTTTGTTGCGGAGTATAGGTACAGGACGTCTAGTGAATGATCCCAAATTCAGAGCATAGATTAGCAAATTCGTGACTCGTATATTCGCGAGCATTATCTGTCCGGAGTGTTTTTATATTTTCAGAAAATTGCGTGTAGATTTCAAGGACGAAAGCCCGAAACACATGAGAAAGCTCAGAGCGATGACGTAGTAAATATAACCAAGTTGTGCGAGAATAATCATCAATAAAGGTGATGAAATATCTATAACCAGATATACTAGTGATTTTGTACGGGCCCCAAACATCGGAATGCACTAAAATAAAAGGAGCAGAGCTCCGAGTACAATGAGGGGGAAAAGAGGAACGATGTTGTTTGCCTAGAATATATGATTCACACTGAAAAACAGAAAGAGAGATATCTGGAAGAGCCTTCTGAAGGACTGGGAGAGGGGCATGCCCAAGACTCCGATGCCAATCAACTGAGGAGACTAAGGAGAGGATGGTAGGAGAAACATCAAGAAGGTAGAGCCCGTTTTGCAGTCGTCCCTTACCAATGATATTTTGCGTCCGTAGATCCTGCATCAGAAAAGAGGAAGAGGTGAATGTTACTGAGCAGTCCAAATTAATAGTAAGGCGACTAACAGACAGTAAATTAAACGGAGAACCCGGAACTTGAAGAGCCGAGCGTAGAGAGAGAAGAATTGAGAGGGATATCAGCAGAGCCGGAGACGGGGACGGTGTCGCCATTGGCTACTGTGATGTACTTAAGATGAGGAGCATCCAAGTAGTGATGTGGTGGTAGCGAGGTGATATGGTGGGTAGCACCTGAATCCACTATCCAGCGCCGACTAGTGGAGAGACAAGCGATACCTTCATTGGAGATGGAGGCGACGGAGGCAGGTGGGTGGCGGAGCATCCCTTGAAGTTGCTGGAGCTGGAGGCGAATTGCGTCAAGATCAGCACGAGTGGCAGAAGGATTGTCAGCGGTAATATGAGCAGTTGGTTGAGGAGGACGACCATGCTTGCGGTAGCAGGTCGCCTTAAGATGGCCATCCTTTCTGCAGAACGTACACTTAGGACTTGGTTGGCCTTCGCGACCCCCGCCTCGGGAGCCTGACCATCCTCCACGAGTAGCGGGAGGGAGAGGAAGTAATGGTGCAGACGAGTGCTGGAGAAGGACCGATGAGGGAGGTCCAATAGTATCTGGAGGTGGTGAGACTTTGAGCAACATGGAGCACACATCAGATAATGACGGGGTTGTAGCCGATGAGAGGATCTGCGCCCAAATACTCTGAAGGTGAAGTGGGACACGAGCCATCATCATGGCAATGCACACAACCTCTTTTTGAGCACGCTGACCTGCTAGATCTGTAGTAGAGAGTTGATTTTGTATCCAGGCTTCTGCAAGAGTCTTGGCCTGATCAACAAATGAGGTTAAGTCAGCCGCCCCCGCCAATGGCAAGGGTTTGAAGCTCGGTAATGATGTCGTACGAGTGCTGAAGGCTGTCCTTGCCGGAGTACAAGGAGTGGAGTTCCTCCCACATTGCCTTGTCCGTCTTGTGATACATAGCGATTCGGTAAGGTTCGCCATCAAGTGAGTTGAGAAGCCATGTCTGAACCCGACCATCGTTACGCAGCCAGTCATCAGTAGGAACAAATGGGGGGTCCCTAGTGAGATGAGACAGAAGTCCCTTGGACTGAGGAACTCGTCTGACAGAGTGCACCCACTCGACGAAGTTTTTCTTCCCAATCAGGGAGATGGTGGTGATTCTTAGTTCGTCGCGCAGTTCAGGAGTGGGAAGCTAGCTGGCAGCATGAGAGGTAGCGGTCTGTCCCTCTGGATGCACGGAGGGATCACTGGAGGAACCCATTGCAGAGGGGTCGGCAAGGCTGAGGGGATCTCTGTTAGAGATCGCTGGAGGGCAGGCCGCAGGGAGGAGGTCGCGCGACCTCAAGGAGCTCGGCAGAGAGAGCTCGGTAGAGGGAGCTCGACAGTCCAATGGAGGCGAGCTCTGCAGTGATCCTGCGAACAGGAGACCGCTGGGAAGAATATCGCTTGATCAGAGAGAACGACCGATGGAGACCGGCAGTGAGCTGTGAGCAGGAGACCGCAGCTGGAGACCGCAGCTAGAGATCGCGGGAGGAGACCGGCAGTGAGCTGTGAGCAGGAGACTGCAGTTGGAGACCGCAGCTAGAGACCGCAGGAAGAGACCGCAGGAGGAGACCGCAGGAGGAGACCGGTAGGAGGAGCTGGAGAGGTAGATCGGCCAATGAGACCGCAATTGGAGCTTGGGAGTTCTGCGGTTGGAGACCGCAGGAGGAGCTTGAGAAGTGCTGAGAGGAGAAGCCCGGGAGATCGCTGCGAGAAGGAGCTCGGGAGACCTCTACGAGGAGCAGGATACCGCTGCGAGGAGGAGCAGGAGACCGCTGCGAGGAGCTTGGGAAAGGGGAGATCGGCAGGGAGCGGTGAGCAGGAGAAGAGGTCGATAGAGGCGGGGCCCACGTGTCAGAAAGGAGAAGGCTATAAGAGAGCCAAAGAGAAGAGGATGCTGGAAGAAGCAGAGCTGGCAGCAGGGGGGTGGTCACAGAAAAGGAGACCGCTGACAGCTCACTAAGAGGGGGGCGGTCACAAAGATGAGAGACCACAAATTTTGGACCGATTGCTTTGATACCATGTAAGAAAGAGCCAAAGCTTGTATATTCCTTTCTATGTATCAAATACAATGTATGAACACAAATATATATGAGGGAGAAAGAGAGGAAATCCTTATACATGATGTGGGAATAAAGAGAAGAGGGAGAAACAAGAAGGTAAATGGGCTCCAATATGGGCCTTTACATGAGCTTTTCTAACAAACTCAAATAGAGAAAAGGAGAAATCATATGCTAGCATTCCCTCATGGTTCTCCTCCTTCTCCAAAGAAGATTCCAAAACAATCAGCTTCTATGAAAGACAGAGGAGAAAAGGAAAGGGAAGCAGCAGCAGGACCTGATGGTCATAAAATGTTGTCTAAAAATGACTTGGGCAAATGACTGAAATATTTTGTTTGAAAACATTATCTCTATTTATATCATGTTGATATATGAATCATATAATACTTGTTGAATGTTTTCAAATTTTGATTCTATTTATCATTTGACATTTATCATTGAAGTGAGTTATGACTTCTTCAAATAGGGGGAGATTGTTGGGAACAATGCCCAACAATGTTCCTGATTTGAAGAAGTGCTCAGATCAATGATAAATGCAGTATGTATTTGATGGTATATTTTATTCATGACTGCAGAAGATAAACCATATGACCAATAATTTTCTAAGTCCAAAATCGTCTAGAAGGACTGGACATATCGTTGAGATGATACATATATCGTTGAAATACATAAAAGTTACATCACTAGTATCAAGACTATAGAAGTAATGTAAATTCACTAAGTAAAATATCGTCTTAAGACTCGGCAGATAAATCGTTGAGAAAGAAAATATATCGTCGAAACAGTTTCGACGATATCGTTTTAAAGAAAGTTTATAGTTGAGAAAGACTTAGTTCAGATGACTCGAAGTCGGCGTCTTGAAGAAGATGTATAGTCTTAAAGGTTGAAGAAAGTTTATCGTTGAGATAACTCGTTAAGTCCTGAAGAAAGGATCATGTAGACAACATCAACTTGAAGACTTTATATCGTGTAGAAGATCAAGACGATATCGTCTTGAAGATAGACTATCAACCTGATGAATAAGTCTAAGTCATATAAAAAGAAACATCTCTACGATATCGTCTAGAAAAGCAATATCATTGAGATATCAAGTAAAGTCTTGAAGAAGGATGTATGACGACGATATCATCTTAAAGAAGACATATCGCCTTGATGACTGAAGACATATTGTATATATGGAAACATCTCGACGATATCGTTGAAGAAGCAATATCGTTAAGATATCAAGTAAAGTCTTGAAGATGGATGTATGTCGACAATATCGTCGAGAAGATTACACATCGTTGAGATGATCAACACGATATCGGCTTGAAGGAATTTTATCATTTTGACATATGCTGAGCTGCATTTAATGCGCCGATCTTCTCGGAAATTGTTATACAATGTTCCTGATTTGAAGAAGTGCTCAGATCAATGATAAATGCACTATGTATTTGATGGTATATTTTATTCATGACTGCAGAAGATAAACCATATGGCCAATAATTTTCTAAGTCCAAAATCGTCTAGAAGGACTGGACATATCGTTGAGATGATACATATATCGTTGAAATACATAAAACATCACTAGTATCAAGACTATAGAAGTAATGTAAATTCACTAAGTAAAATATCGTCTTAAGACTCGACAGATAAATCGTTGAGAAAGAAAATATATCGTCGAAACAGTTTCGACGATATCGTTTTAAAGAAAGTTTATAGTTGAGAACGACTTAGTTCAGATGACTCGAAGTCATCGTCTTGAAGAAGATGTATAGTCTTAAAGGTTGAAGAAAGTTTATCGTTGAGATAACTTGTTAAGTCCTGAAGAAAGGATCATGTAGACAACATCAGCTTGAGGACTTTATATCGTCTAGAAGATCAAGACGATATCGTCTTGAAGATAGACTATCAACCTGATGAATAAGTCTAAGTCATATAAAAAGAAACATCTCTACGATATCGTCTAGAAGAAGCAAAATCGTTGAGATATCAAGTAAAGTCTTGAAGAAGGATGTATGACGACGATATCATCTTAAAGAAGACATATCGCCTTGAAGACTGAAGACATATTGTATATATGGAAACATCTCGACGATATCGTCTAGAAGAAGCAATATCGTTAAGATATCAAGTAAAGTCTTGAAGATGGATGTATGTCGACAATATCGTCGAGAAGATTACACATCGTTGAGATGATCAACACGATATCGGCTTGAAGGAATTTTATCGTTTTGACATATGCTGAGCTACATTTAATGCGCCGATCTTCTCGGAAATTGTTATACAGGGAACATACACGCCGCCTATCTTGCGCACCAATCAAGAAATAATAAATGATATATTCTGTACAGAATATAGCCGTTGCACATTATTTAATGAAGAATATTATTACTTCTATATTCTGCAAGTTCCAAGAACGGCAAGACATTTATGATAATTTATTCTGCCGTTTCTCTCAAATATTCTATCAGGTAAATTATGGAAGAATTCAGTAAGAGCTTTTATGCAAAGTTACAGAAGAATATAAAAGGAAGAAATTGTCGATTTCAGAACAGACTTGACTTTCTTACAATATACTGATTCCGATAAAAAAAAGAGCTCAAGCATAAAATCTTCATCACTTGGCTGAGAAGATAAGAAAGAATCTTCATTCGGTACAAGAAGTGTATCTATCAACTAAGGAGAAGATTCAAAAGAAAGGTTCAGTAATTCACAAGATCACTGGGCTTACATCTGCAAGAAGTAGAAGAAGTCTGCTATTCAATGCTTATATCTTGAAGCCTTCTCTTCGTCAACAGAACAACATCATTCTTATCTGGTAGGGTTCTATATGAGCCTGAGCTCTGTAGGGTTCTGTGTAAGCCTGATCTTGTAGGATCTTGTGACAGATCTGAGTTGGTAGGGTTCTTTGTGAGCCTGAGTCCTGTAGGGTTCTTTGTGAGCCTGAGCTTGGTAGGGTTCTGTGTGAGCCTGAGTTTTGGTAGGATCTTGGAACAGATCTGAGTGCTTGGTAGGACCTGTAAAGTCTGAGAAAATTGTTGTAAGGTTTGTATAACCAGAGTGTAAGCTTTTCTGTGTGAAGGGCTGAGGTAGGTTCCTTTGTGCTCTGAGTTGTAAGATCTGCTGTATAGTAGAAAAGATCTGAGTTTTGGATAAGTTGCCTAGTCTAGCATATTGCTAGATAGGTGGGAGGGACAGTGGACTACCTCTAGACACATTGTCTTGTAGGGAACCACTATAAATCTTATGTGCTTTCTGTGTTGCTCTTGTGCTGTGATAGATAAATTTTAAAGCAGCAAAGAATATTGAAAACACCTAATCACCCCCCTCTAGGTGTAGATTATAGACAACCCATATCTTTCACTTAAGTCGTATGACTCTGGGTGTCAGCGATTCGTGCACGTTGGTATGTCTATGAGAACCCTTTGCGTGCCCCTTTATTCTTTGTCTTTATGCTTTGGTTTTCATGCGTACTTGCAGGAGAGCGATGTACTCGCCCCGGAGTCCGCTAGGATGGCCGGGGGGAGGAGTCGTTACGTTGTGTTGGTCAGCCCCATGCTGACCTTCATTTACCGCCCATTTGTTCTTGGTTTCAGGCGATGTAGCTCGTAACGGTGTGTAGTGGGCTGGAGTCCAAGAGCTGCTGAGGAGCTGGAGATTCTTTTCTGCCTTTTTGGTTTTCTTTAGCCGCACACTCTTTCTATTTTGAAAGCCATGTAAGGCCTTAAGGACGTGATATTTTGTACTATTTTCTCATTCGTTGTGGACATTCGACCCCCCTTCGTTTGGGCTTTTATTAGCTTTCGTTGCAGTTTCAAACTCTGAGTTAGTTAGTTTTTCTGTTATGAATTATTAGCATTTTTTGTTTGTGGATTTTGTATGTCGTGGGGCCCTGGCGGACCCATGTTATATGCTATTTGCAGACCATAGATGTTTCATGATATCAGAGCTAGGTCTTGAGTACTCTTTTTATATGCATTTATTGAGTTTATAGGTTCCATCCTATGACGTACTATTATCGTTACCCCTCACATTCACGTGAGATATACCCTTATTATTACGATGATTATCCTCTTGCACGACACACTACTTCCCGATATTGTGTCGACCCTGTAACACGATTCTTCTATGCTCGAGATGATCAGTACGATGATAGATCTTCATGTCACCATCCTTACACCACATCGCGACTTTATGATGGTTAAGTTGAGTCGTTTGGCTCATCGTCACTACGCATCTCCTCTATTTGAGGAACTCGAGTCTGTATATACGCGACCACCACCGCACGTTCGTAGGGATTACGTCCACCCACAAAAACATTCTAATTATGTTAGGAACGACCATCTAGATGATTCTCAGGAGCCCTATAAAGGCCACCATCGGCACACATCACATGTCAAGACCCTCATAATGTTCCTCAAATAGTGATACCCGAGGCCGAATTTCAGTGATTAAATCTTAATCAATTTGATTGCATGGATGCTCATCTTGATTACCTGAGGACTGCCTTAAGAGAAATCGATAGGAGAATGCCTACGGATTTAAGTCAAGCCACCGATGCATCTAGTAGTGCTCCCATTGACACGAGAGACCCGACACCTGATTTTGATCCACCTCGTACGAATAAGAATCAATTCTCACTTGATTTTGGAGTCGAGTCCAGTCATGACCATTTGATACTGGTGGAGAGTGACACTACTATGACTAGAGAGCAAGGTCACGAGAGTGTGGAAGAGCGGCCTTGTGACATTATGATGATATATCCATCCTCCGCACCTCACATAGACCTAGTGTCCCTTCGGCTAGAGATCCAGTCCTTGACACTCCACCTCCTAGCCCACTCTTGAGTATGGGCTTTTCCCACTCTTCCCCCGTCATTGTCCCGAGCCACATCACGACCGAGAGCCGAGTGTTGTTCTTGTAGTGACCACCTCACCCATTTTTGGGAACACTACCCCTTACGATGGTACTCATCTGGAGGATCATGACCATGTTGACGGGTTCTTTGACGAACCCCTGTTGAGCCTCCTAACGAGCCACCGCGTCCTTGTGAGGATGAGATTCAGGTGAGCGACTCATTTACAAGTATTGAGTTATTGACAACTCTTCAATTATCGCCCCTGATTTTGCTTCAAAGAGTGGATCTTGAGTGTAACATCAAGTATGTAGGACTTTCCTTAAAAACACTCGAGCATACTCACGATGATTCGATAGTCTACCATCTGACCACTCGCACTCTTGATGTGTGTTGGGACACACTTCCTGCTGACCCACCGGATGAGTTCTTTCTTTTAAGGAGCACTCACCACACTCTAGAGTCACGTTCTATTGTCGATGTCTGGTTTTCACTCAAGCGGTCGTTGCATTCACGATGACTTTTCATACATACCTCCTGGTGAGTCCCTGATGCGTCACGTTCCCTGAGAGGCATTTGACACTTTATGAGCTCGTATTTGAGTGTTGATGCCTCATGCAGTCATTTGGATCACGCTTGATGAGTTTTTCTACACTCCACCGATAGATCCTCCTGATAGGCTGTCCCATTTTAGGGATATACAGATCATTGTCAGACTTTCCTTTAGGGAGTGTGTCGTCTCTGTTCTGCATCAATTACATCATTTGCATGAGTCTGTGGAGTCATTTGTTCAACATTTGCATGTGTTATAGGAGTCAGTTCGATGGCGGATCAATACTTGAAATGAATCTTATAAATCACATGCAGATGTTCACTGACAAGAGCAGGTATTTCATGAAGGCGAGCAAGTGATGGTGAGAATCCGCGTTGTGAGGCTCCTTCGAGGGCTTGCCAAGGCTCTGTTTGGCGGGGCGTTTTGACAGCGGCACGCCGCAATTTTTTAATCAGCCCCGCCAAACAATATTTTCCCGAGCGCGGTTGAAAACGCCCCCACTGGAAATCGCGGAAAAGCAGCGATTCACGGCCCGTGATAACTTTTCACGACTTGACGCCGAGACCCGCGATTCTTCCCTTTTTCTGCCATATCGCCCGACTGCAGGCTTGTCCTTCGCGATTTCCGACGGCGAAACCCTCATCTTCGCTATCGACGGCGACGAAATCCTCATCTTCGCTATTGACGGCAGGTCCTTCGCTATCGACGGCGAAATTTCTTCCAGCGGCTCTCAACGGCTACATCGTCTCTTCCAACGGCTATCGACGGCGACATCATCTCTTCCAGCGGCTATTGACGGCGACGAAGCTCTCTTTCTTCTGCCCTATCGCCAGACTACCCTATCGCCAGACTGAAAGCCCACTGTTGAAGGTTTGTAAAATGGCTGCACGAGCTTTCTCTGTATGTTGGTTTGTAAAATGGCTGCACTGCAGAAGCTCTCTTTACTAATATTATTTCCATAAAGCTTCTTTCTGCCTTTGTAAAATCAAGACCACTAGCAAGTTTAAAGAGCTTTGAACCATCAGCCTTCTCTATAAATCGGTCAAGCTTCCTAAAACTATCAGAAACATCTTTTGTACCTGTTAAAGCATCAGCCAGTTTGCGAGTTATTATACCTGTATAAGCAGGTCTGGTAAATTTATACATTAGATCAATTGTTGTCCATACATTTATGTAGGGATACATTTATACATGAGATCAATTGCTGTCCATACATTTATGTAGGAATACATTTATATATATATATATATATATATATATATAAGAATAAGGAAAATGTGTTATGACCTGCTGGATATATGCATATGATCAGATATTGGAGCTACTCCAGTTACTGTACAAACAAGTTTACAGTTTGTATAAAAAATTATAAGGGATGAGTAACTGATAGCAATAAATCTAAACACATTGATTGTTATTGTGTAACTGATAGCAATTCTCAGTGCTTTCTGTATTTTTATTTGGATTGTTTTGTATGTTTGTTCCCGTAGATGGTAATATCAAAAAGATGGTGGAATATCGGCCAATTGAGAGTCATCCTATGTTCTTTTATTCTGCAATCTCTGTATCCGAGAGATAGATTTAGGGAATTGATTAACCACTCATTTCAATAAAGAGGGTTGAGTCAATTTGATGAAAAACTTTAAGGAGCGAACCAGCTTAGACTACAGTCGTGCACAAATGAAAAACAAGTGCGATCAATTGAAGCGTGATTGAAATATATGGTGTGAACTTCAAAGAGGCGAGACAGGGCTTGGTTGGAACCCTACTAAACTGACGATAGACGCTTCCGATGATTGGTGGAAGGAAAGAATTGAGGTTAGTTACTATGTAGTTTTTTATATTTCAGTTATTGAAATTACTTTTTTCCATGTCTAACACTTTTTCAATTTTGTAGATCCCTAATGCAAAGAAATTTCGGTCTGCTGGAATAGCTTCAGAGCTTGAAGAGAAAATGTTCAGCTTGGTTGTTGCTACAGGAGATAATGTATGGATGCATTCGTCTGGAGAGTCGCCTTCTCTTTTCTCCCAGCCCGACAACTTATCAGGGGATGATGACCGTACCATAGAACGAAATAACACACAAGCATTTGCAAGTGATGATATTGGCTCAGCTATACCTGGTCAAAGTTCCCAAAGCGGAGTTGCTTCAAAAAGAAAACGCAAGGGGAAGAAGCTGGATATGGGGGTAAAACAGGTTATGCTATCACATGTTGAGAAGTTATGCTCCTTTTCTGCTGTTATTATGCAGCGTGTTGCAGCACCTGTTGTTCCACCAAGCATATACCTACTGCGAGTGGCTATTCAGGAATTAGAGAAATATCCAGAGATCTTTGAGGACCGACGGTTGTATCATTTTGCTACAGTACATTTCCAAACTCCGGTGAATCGAGTGACCTTCTTGAGTATACCAGAGGATAGGAGGGTGGAATGGCTCAAGACCCACTACATGAATTCGCTTAACTGATGTCTTTGTTCTATGCTACTTCCTTTTTGAAACTTCTATGCTACTTCCTTTTTGAAACTTCTATGCTACTTCCTTTTTGAAACTTCTATGCTACTTCCTTTTTGAAACTTCTATGCTACTTTCTTTTTGAAACTTCTATGCTACTTCCTTTTTGAAACTTCTATGCTACTTCCTTTTTGAAACTTCTTATCAGTTATGAAATTTATTAAATATTGGTAATGATTATTGTTTCATATTTTTAGGCTACTATAATGGAAATAGAGAATCATGAGGATGATCTTAACATGAGTGATGATGAAGAACTAGTATTAAATTATTGTGCAACTCGTCAGCGGGAATGTGCTCACTTTGTCAACCTTGTGACATCTAGTGTATGTGTGATCACCGAGTATGCCTCTTCATTTTGTGATAAAACACCTTGCATGACATCCTCTCAGACCGGACATAAATGGATACGTGAATTATTCGCCAGACATCCTGGGAGGTTTCATAACATGTTTCAAATGACAAAAGTTATTTTTTTTTGATTTGCTAACATTGTTAGAACAAAATCACGGATTAAAGGGAACCCAAAGAACTTAAGCTAGTGATATATTGACAACCACATTATATATTTTGGGTCACAATGAAACATTCATGAAAGCAAGTGAACGATTCCAACATTCTACGGAGACTATAAGTCGGTTATTCATGATAGGACTTCGTGCTCTGACTAATTTGTCCATGAACATCATAGCTCCTACTGATCCTCAATTTCGTGTTATTCCTTCACACATAAAAAACGATGAAAGATATATGCCATTTTTTAAAGATTGTGTCGGAGCGATTGATGACACACATGTTGTTGCACGGATACCTGTTGAAAATCAAGTGTCATACATTGGTCGTCACAGAAGCCCAACTCAAAATGTGACGACGGTTTGCAACTTTAATGTGTTTTATTTACGTTGTTCCTGGTTGAGAGAGTTCTGCACATGACAGCCGCATATACCATCGTGTAGTAAGGTATCCGATGAGTAAATTTCCATTTCCACCTGAAGGTACAGATTCTCAGTTTTGCATATGTTGTTCTATGTGACTATTGTCTAATCTTTTCCAATATTGAAGGTAAATATTATCTTGTGGATGTTGATTATCCATTAGAAAAAGGGCTTCTGAAACCTTTTCCGGAAACCAGATATCACTTGCCGGACTTTAGTCGGGGTAATCGACCAATAGAAGGACGTCATGAGATATTTAATAAAGCACACTCCTTGCTCCGCAGTGTGATCGAAAGGAGCTTTGGTTTATGGAAGAAAAAGTTGGGCATACTTAGCAAAATGTCTCCGTTTGATTTTTCAAAGCAGTGTGTTATTGTGGTCGCTACGATGACCCTGCATAACTTCATTAGAAGAGATCCATCGCGTTTTGACCCAGAGTTTGATGTATGTGATGAGAACGAAAGCTTTGTTCATGCAGAGGCGTACGTACTGCGACCAAACAATCGTCCAAGAATAATCGATCCAAATTCGAATATTGCACCTAGTACATTTGAAGGAATGAGAGCTACTGAAATGTCAAACATCAAAGACTTCATAGCGGATCAACTAAAGGAATAACACAGGTATAACACAGGTATAATACATTGAGATGTTTAATATTGTAAACTATATTACCTATAAATATTAAATTCATTAACTATATTACTATTATTATGCAGTTGACATTCGATGATCGAGAGCTCTGGTGAATGTTCGAGGCGCATCAAGCTTATGAGTTTTTTTTTGGGGAAAAAACCTTATAATTAGTGTATTTTATTTTATAATAGATTTCCAGAGTGTTTAATTAAAACAAAGTTAATTTGTTTGCTTTAAGTTATTGCTGTTTATCTCTAATTTTAAAAAAATAGAATTCACACCGCACAGCTGTTTTGCCAAACAATTTAAATAACTTCTTCGTTTAAAACAACAATGCAAACGCTGTTCTTCCAAACAGTTTTACAGATTTTGCCACGACTCTGCAAATCAGCTGATTATTCCACCACTGCTTCCCACCACTGCTTCTCCAATCGCTGCAGCTGAGCCAAACAGAGCCTAAATGTTTGAGTGTTGGGCGAATGTATACCTACAAAATCATGAGATGGATCAAAGCAAATACCTATAATCTTGATATCCCTACGAGCATGAGTATCCATCCCGTATTTAATGTTGAGGACCTGACGTCATACTATAAGCCTAACAAGTATGTGGACCGGTTTCATGGTGATCCTCTTGATCCCACACCTCCACATTCTTTTGAGCCTACACCTCCACCTCTTCAGTCCTGCACCTTAGTCCACTTCTGAGCCCCACCTGCACGTACTGACTTGATGACAATTCTTCTCACCGCAGGATCCTGGGTAAACAGGTAGTATTGCGAAGGATGGCCTAAAAACTTGGCACTTCGCTTAAAATCTGTGTTGTTTCTGAGGATACCATTGGCGACACTTTTCCACTTTTCCACACTTTTTGGGCATTAAATGGACATTTGACCAACAATATATACTATTCTTGGACCATCAATTATGATTTTTATTATGGTTCGTACACTTCAGTGATCCACCTAGTTCTACTCAATAATTTTATACTGTTGAATTATAATTTTTTAGAGATGTTAAAACCTGCTCTCTAATGAAAAAAGAGAATAATTTCTAGAGTTTTTAGATATGTTTTCCTACTTTTCGAAAACCTTGAAAATAAGGATAAAAGATTTGATACCAATAATATTTGAGGATTTTTGCTCATGTTTTTTTCTAGTCCTGAAAATATTGACATTAGTTACTTGTTCCAATTTGAGTATTCACTTATGGGATCCATGTGGTCTGAAGGGGTGGCACGGCTAGTCTCTTCCCGACAATATATATACCCCTTATCAATGTATGCCCAACATCTCTCGAGCACTTGTTGAGGGTCACCTCTATTGAAAAATGGAGCACCTAACAATATATTTTTGTAGACAGTATTGCCGGATCTGCTATTTCCTTCTGGGATGATGGATGAATTGCACCATAATTTTTTTTAATAAATATTTCTATTGTCTTTCTAATTTTCTCAACTGCCTTCCTCCTTTTCATGGAATTTAATACAAAGTCACTGCCTCGTCTGCTTTCTTAAGTAGATTATTATATTCTGTATGATGAAGCTGTAAATTACCAAGAAGAGAGCCCTTTACTCAAGTTATTTAATTTGGAATCATCAGGTTCTAAAAGACAAGCCTGATCTTTCTCGCTGGTCACTAAAGTATGAGGTATTTGGACGCAATGTTGAATTCTCTTGGCTTGCTCGAAACATGCAGGTATGTCTGTCCAAGCTTCATCTTTTTATGCGTATAGACACAATATTGTCATCCAAACCCTATTTTGAATTTGTTTCAGCCCATTCCGAATCAGAAAATCCATTGGAGATCTCTAGAAGGTCTTCCCAATAGGTAAAAGCCGGCCTATCATACTTAAGGGGTGTGTTGTATATTAAACATTTCTTATAAGGGACATTAGCTATTTTCAAAATTTTCTGTTAAACTTAATTTTCTTGTTTTGACATGTGGGTGTTGCTTTAAATATGCTGTTTTCCTCTTTTTGGGTCTTGGTTGAAACAACTTTATATGTTGATTCCCTGTTAGTTTCAACAGTGATGTAAAGAGAGGAAAAACTTAACATCGATAGACACACACTAGCACTCGTGCATGGGGTTATTCCCGTGCACGACTACTCTTGGTTGCGACAGGCTCGTCCCGTCTGTGGAATATTTAAGTGTGACTAATTTGAAAAGGAAGCTAACGTAGGGTAAGGTGAAGGTTGTGGTACGAGTATGCCCTAATGGAAGTCTTATGAATGAGGACATCTAGAACTTGTCCTAATCATATTTACATGAAAGACATACCTATCTACACGTGTGTAAACATGGTTAGGTTGTGGTACGAGAATTCTCATAAAAAATGATTCAAATCCACACGTGTAAATATGAAGTACAATAAATTGAATGTACAATTTTTTATGGATGCAATCTAGTGAATATGTTATCAATCAAAATATTTAAGGCTTACCATCAAAGAGTAGTAGTTAGTAAGATACATCACGATATGAAATAACACAAATTATTCTCCTCCCTCAAACTTATGTATAGTATGCAATGGTTAAACAAATAAATATTTAAGATATAAAAGGAGAGCATTAGAAACAACCGGGGGTGCGTGGAAGATCTTTGTTCCTTGAGCATTCAATCTAATGCATATCTTATCTTAGAGAGGGTTTGAGAGGATTTCCTGCATAAAATAAGATACAAAACAACACAAGTATCGTGCAAACAAAATATAAAAACAAACACAAGTTGGATATAACAAAAAAACTTGAAACTGTGCAAGAAAATCTAATATGACGTCGACAAGATAGTGGACAGATATGTGCCATGAAGCATTTGAGGGATTGAAAGAAAAAATAACAACTACACCCATTATGGTTATGCTTAATGGCACAAAAGGGTTTCAAATATATAGGGTTTATGGTTTAGGACTATGATTTGGCTATTAAATATCATCCTCGAAAAATCTAATGTAGTGGCTGGCGCTTTAAGCAAAAAAAGTTCGGCGGCGATTTCTGCAATGACTTTGCATCATAAGTCGATACACCGAGAGTTGGAAAGGGCGCAAATTCTTCTGATTCGTACAAATGATGAAAGACAAGGACACCATACCAATTGCAAATTTTGTATACAATTAAAGATAAAATTAAGAAGGCAATTAATCAGGATTCGTTTTTCGCGGACTTGATGCAGAAGGTGAAGGATGGTTGACGAAAACTTTTGTCATTGAGGATGAAGTATTATTAAGTAATGGAACATTATGTATACCAAATGTCGATAATTTGAGGGCAGAAATACTATATAAAGCTTATAATACAAGTTATTTGATTTATCTGATGAGAACAAAAATGTATCAAGATTTGTAACAATCATTTTGGTGTTCTGGAATGAAAAATGATATAATCAAGCATATAACGATGTGTCGTACATGTCAAGTTGTCAAAGCCGAACACCAGAAGCCAGGAGGATATTTACACTCGCTTCCTATTCCAAAATGGAAGTGGGTTACATTGCTATGGAGTTTATTATGGGATTACCCCGAAGTAAGGCAGGAAATGACCTATGAGTAATAATTGATCCTTTGATCAATATAACACATTTTATTCTCATGCAGAAGGATGACCCGACAGAAAGATTAGTTGATCGGTATATTGATAATGTAGGAGTTTCTTATTAAGCTCTATGTAAAGGCCCACCTCTAAGGCCCATTATGATATTCTTGTATAGTTTAGATCCACATTTTGGTTTGGAGTTAAGGTGTCACTATTCTCTTCTATAAATATGTGTACATGTATTTGCATTCTTGTATGTGAAGTAATAAAAATATTACATCACATCACTCGTTATTTTCCGGCCACAGATTGCTCAATCTGTGAGAATTCCAAAATCCTTCTCTTCGTCACCTTCCTAAAAGAGAAAGTAGTTATAATAGGTTTAATTGCTTTTACTGTGGGAAGGTTGACCATTTCATGACTGATTGATGGTTTATTCACACAGACACCCATTCTCAAGGTAATTCTTATCCAAAGAGGCTAAGGGTCCGTTCGTTTGGCAGGATATGGGATGCAAGAATTAGAATTGGCCCAATTCCAATTCCCGCGGGAATTGGAATTGATGTCAATTCCAATTTTGTTGTTCGGCTTTATGTCAAAATTCATTGGACGAAATTAAATTTTAAATTTAAAACATTAACAGAATTGAAATATCAGGATAAAAAAACACAAGTCCACACCATAAAAACATAAGTCCACAGCATAAAAACACAAGTTCACAGCATAAATAAAGTCCACAACATAAAAATATAAGTTCACATAAAATCAATCGACAAAATGTAAGCGGAGCTAGGTCTTCCTGATTGGCACCGACAAAGCCATGGACACATCGCTCTTCGTGTCGTCAACACTCAGCATATCGATGTACTTTATGATCTCATGCTCAGTCATATCTGTAATAGCTGCAATTAACTCATATATCCCGTCTTCCTTTGAGATTAGTGGTGTCGGCTGAGATGTCACACTGCTCTCCTGTTCCATGTTCCTCGCTAGTCAGAAACAACAGCCGCAATAATATCTACCGCAGTTTCTTTCTTCTTCTTGGTCTGTAGCTCGAACTCCTCCACCACATTGTTGTTCATCGAATCATCAATGTGGATCTCGTTCATTTCCTCAGATGTAGTTGCAGCATGGGCTCAAGTAGCTCTATCAATCTTACATATCATATTTATGTCGGCCCAATTCACGATCACTTTGCTACGATAATGCTTTACAGTCGGATGTGCTTACAAGTTTAGTTTAGATTAGACTCGTAAATTTTTAAAATGTCTAAACATGTAATTAATTGATAAAATAAAATATTACCTGAACATAGTTGGCCCAAACATCTTCACTGTCTACCTTCACTACATTGCTCTCCCAATTCCTACCAAATCCACTAGTATCCAACATTGCCGATATCTCTTGGTAGTATATATTCCAGGTTTTTATTCGCGCCATTATCTTCTCCTTACTAATGACTACATTGCAATCCTCCGTTAATGCTTGAATTGTCGTTGTGCAGGCGACACTTTTCCATCCACTAGCCCCCTTGTTCCCCAAACTCTGCTGCTCGAGAAGAGCAGTGGATAAAACACAGTCCATTTGTGATATCCAGGGAACATATGATCGTTCACATACTTTGACACCTTTTCCTAAACACACAAAAATACACACACACACATACATACACACACATACATACACACACATACATACACAAACTCACACACATATATACACACACACATACGTACACACATACACAATAATACACACACATACACACACATACACACAAAAATACACACATACATCTAAACCAATAATGGGCAAGTTCAGGACCATGAAAACAAGCATACATCTAAACCAATAATTATTATTTATTTTTAAATCTTCTACACATTCAGTTCTCATCAAACAACCAGAACAAATCAAATAAAACTCAAGCTATACTTATTGATCTCAAGATTAGTTCCTAATCACCAGCTTCTAGTCCTCACATCTAACCACTATGATTATTACGGCGATTCTATTTTTTCCTGAGTGTTGAACCTGGAAACCTCGGTTCAACCTCTGAACCCGGAAACCACGGCTCGAGAGGAGTTCGGACTGGTGTAACTTGCTTTTACTTCTCATGAGTTCAATCACTGGGCCAGGCACTCGGAGCAAATAATCTCACTCACAAAAGGTGGAAAACTAGGAACAAACTTCGCGAGTTGCAGCGAGGAGGTCCGGCCACTAATCCGGAAGATCTTAAAGAACTTCCCCTCCAAAGCCAAATGCTGAGCTGGGCACCTTGAAGAATGCTAAAGAGTCCCTGTCTACTCACCCGGAAACCACGGTGAGCAGCAAGCTAGAACTCTTAAACCGACCAAAGCTAACCAGAGGAGAGAGAAACAAGTCTGAGATCCTCTCCAAAGGTGCCATTGGGGTCTATTTATAGTTTTCTCAAAACGGTCTGCGGATAGCTGAATCCCGCCTCTTGGTTTTACTAAAAGCAGACCAAACTGGTCTGCCAACTGCGTAGTCCCGCAGTTTGGAATGGCTAACTGCAGGCCAAAATGGGACTTCCTGTGAAAAACAGACCACCAAAGAAACATGCCAGTCCAAGCTATTCTAAGCCGGCTTGCCAGAGTGGCGAGTACAAGGTAGGGCTGGGACTCGCCGCTCGCACCGGGCTGGGGGGGGGGGGGGGGCGAGTGCAGGCTAGGGGCGAGTGCGAGCTGAGACCCGCCACTCGCCCAACTGACTCTCCAAAGGCCAGTCTCGCTCCTGATCGCCTGATGGCTTGATGAATCCACTCGACAAACAAGGTTGTACACAATCCCCCGCTCTTTGCGAGTTTGCCTCAAGCTCGGAAAGATAGTTTAGCCCCGAATGTTTGGAGAGTGCCTCTTTTAATGGGTCCCACCGGGGGCTATAAATACCAGGAGGGAACCCCCCTCCCGCCGAACCTACTCTTCTCTTCTTTCGCTGATCCTTGATTGAGCGACATGCTGCTCTCCCAAGAACTCCTCGCTCGCCTCACCGCTGCTTAGAAAAACAGCGATGCGACTTCCGCTTGTTTAATGGGACTTATCACCGAACACTCCTTGCGAGCTACGCCGAAGCGAGTAGAAAAGCGCGTCGCCAAGAAGGCGAGGCAAGAGTCCGTGGGGGAGGGAACAACTCTGACCGGGCTTCAATCACAACCCTGGATCAGCTTGGGCCTCGGGGTTTCGGAACGGGTGGAACCTTTTCCTTAATTAACTCGCTTATAACAACTTTCGCGAGGTCACGCCAATCTTGAGTCATAGGTTTCGCAGGTCAATACTGCCACGGAGGGTGATGCGAGCGATCAGCTGATCGACGAGCAGGAGGGAGCGAGTAATCAGGCTGACCCTGGCACCTGCCACGCCCCTGGTAATCGAATCATCATTCCTTCTCGCGTTCGACTCGCGTCTCATGGGCATAACTAACTGTACTTATCTTTGCAGCACCCAAATTTATCCACCTCTCGCCGACCTCTCCGCGATCGAAGTCGCCCACTCGGGACCTGACCCAAGAGTTCGCCAAAACGAGTCTTGCCCCTGCGAGCACTGCTGCTGGCGTTGCCGCGACCCCTGAAGTGCGGGATCCTGACAAGGCTCCCCTGCGATAGGGTTCGAGGAAATCCCTGGTGCTCCCTACCTCATGCCCCTTCAGAGGGTGGCCTAGCTTTCTTACCCGTCAGGACCGCGAGCCCACCCCGCACCGCGTGGGGAAAGCTGTTGAGGACTCGCTCGGTAAGGAACTTCACTCGCGCCTCTTCGTTTTTCGATTCGGCGCTAACTTTTTGCCTTTCTCCAGATGACACTAAAAAACTGACTGGTCTGATGATCGAGTGCTCTATTCGGCACCGCATTCTCCCGACATGATCGATGAGTACCTAGGCGACCCTTCCAATGCTGCCGAGATGAAGGGTCGGCTGGCGGGCATCCTGCGGAAGCACGGATATATGCTTTGCGAGCTCCAGGAGGAGAGGGCTTCGGAGGATAATGACACCTTCCCCCGCATCCTTGCCCTGGAACGGCGAATGCAGGCCCACGGGGGAGACTGTACTCTGCTCGCGGAGGAAGTGCAATGACTCGCAGGACGTCCCGCGACGTCGCTGGAGGACCACTTCAGGCGGATCGACGAGTGCGCGCTTGCCCTTCAACAGGAGATTGCCGCCGCACGGGAGTATGCCCTTGTGAGGCGAGGTCCAAGGATGCGGATGAACGGTCTGGGTCCTCGGAGGTGAAACCAGCCGCGCTCGCCTCCAAGTCTCTTCCCCCCTTTTTTTTTCTTTTGAAATTGACTCGCTGATGTTTCTTTCTGCATGAACATTATTATTCCATGTCGTGTTTAACCACGCCTCGCAGGGATCTATGCTTTTCACTTTATTTGGCGTGGCTCGCACGTTGTGTTATTTTTTATCGTTGTTTGATGTTAGGGTTTGCAGGGTAAGAGTGCTCACGCTTGCTCGTCGATATAGAACTAAGGGGCCTTCGCGCGTGGGTAAGGGCGAGTGGGTATGGGGTGAGCGGGTCGCGTCATCAATCGTGAAACCCCTCCGACCCCCTTTTTATATAAATACCCCCTTCTTTTCGTACTCACCTACCGCATTATCTACCTCCTTGCACTTGTTCCTATTTCGACTTGCTCGTTCCACTCGCCAATCTTCCTGAGAATGGCCAAGCCTTCTGATCCCTCTGATGGGCGAGGGAACTGCGTTGCAAACTTCGCCGACCACCTCTTCCCTGAGGGGAAAGTTTCGGAGGAGGACCGCCTCGCGTTCAAGGTCGCCTTTCTATCGGAAGGGTACTCGGTTCACTGCCCAAGGGAGCGCGAGGCCATCAACTCATTCCACGAGTATGAGCTCGCCTTCCCCCTCTCCCATTTTGAGGTTGGGCTTCGCCTCCCCTTGTGGCCTGAGGTGAAGCAGTTCCTCGAGTATTTTGGGACGGTGCCAGTGTGAAGACCCTATTTCCGGGCTTCCCAATTGATTAGAGAATCGGACTCAGTTTCCAATAAAAAGATCGCAGTTCATGAATCATACACAGATTCACAGTACAAAGAACATAAACACCACATTTATTTATATATTTTATTTATACATAAGGTTTTACAAATAAATCGAGTATTAACCATACTCGTTACAATATTCGCATGAAAAATCGGTACACGTAGCTCGATGACGTTCTTGAGCTTTTTCTATTCCGATAAAGATCTGTAACCATACCTTGGCCAGATCTTCCGCACGCTTTCGTTTCTCTTCTTCAGTGAGGGGAGTCCTTCGGGGTGCACTGGGAGAAGCCCCTGATTCCTAAAAATATTGTTCACAATGGGTTAGTCATAAAAATATGACTAGGTGAGAAAAGTATTTCGTGAAACAGTTATACATTCAAGCAAAGGGGAAATAATAATATGCATACATTTCAATAAATCATAATTTTCGTACCCTTCCCTGTCAATGCAACTCTTAATCTACCCCTTAATTTTAGTTACATAAAATAGGAAATGCTTGGTTATGCAAACTTGAATTGGGCCCCACCCACTTAAGGGCAAACTCACTTAAGGGAAAAAAGTGTAGGCTCACCCCTACTGGTAAATCCACTTAAGGATTTGAAACCCTCACATTTCATTATGCAGAGTTTTATTATTCTTGTCTTAATGTAAATGAAAACAAATATTTGTATATAAAATTCCCCTCAGAAAAGTTGTATTGATTTCTTTTCCCGCGCCCACATTTCAACTTATTAGCGAGATATCATTGAGTTAAATTCATATGCATAGACAGTTTCCTTTAAATAAAATAAACAAGAACACAAAATTATTTTGAATAAATATAATTCAAGAAATAAAATACTCACAACAGCCTTCCCTTTATCAGCTTCATTGCCACGCTTACCCTGCAACGCAATCTTCTGATTTCTAGGCCTTGGAAACCACTGAAATAGCACATACTTTATTTGGGTTGCGTCACTAGTTATGCGTAGCGTTGAAGTAAAAAGGATTAAATGAAAAGCGTTAAAATCCGATAAAAGTATAAAATCAATATAAGTCAAATAAACTCTAAAAATATCCTAACGGAAATATTCAAACGATTTTAAATCAGCCCAAAGCTTCGAAAACAGCGCACAAAACCAAAATCGTACTTAAAACTGGCTAACCAGCCCTTAAACAGCATAACCAAGTTGTAGTATCCACCAAAAGTCCAAAATCAGCCTTATAAGGGCTGTTCAATCTTCAAAATCAGCCTCAAAGATGGCTGTCCAGCAAAGATACCGAAAATAATAAAGGTTAAGTGGCTCATAACAGTCCACAATACCTAGGAAATCAAAAAAGAGCACTTGTTCCCTCTTACATAACCCGAAAACAGCTCTAAAACAGTACTACTAGAGGCTGGCATAAACAATTCAAAATCAGCATCTTAATTGCTTAATTCCGCTTCAAAAGGGCTGTCCCGAAAGTCCAACATATCATAAAGGAGATAGTATAAAAACAGCGGACAGAAATAGCCTAAAACAGTGGTTGGGAGAGCAATTGCTTCTCCAAAACTGTTCTTGAACAGTTCTAAAACAGCCACCTTAAATCAACAACCAACAAAACCGGCCAACATAAAGGAGATACTAAATTTCAGCGAGTTAACAACTTGTAGAAATAACAGAGAAAAGGAGAAGATCATCCTTACAGTGGGAGAGAGAGTACGAATCTTGCCGCGCAACGAATCCTTCTCGGATCGACGAAGAGTGGCGAGACTCTTCCTAGAACTCTAGAGAATGTAAGGAAGAAGTAGTAGCAGCTCCAAAAGTGAAGGCATCATAGGAGAAGCGGAAGCAACGGCACAAAACAGCAGCACAGCGACAGAGAGTAAGAAATAAGAGGGGGAGGAGCAGCAACTAAGAGGGAGAAGTAGAGCTCGGGGAGAAGCACGGAAATGGCAGTCGATGGGATGCAGGAAATGAACAGGGCTCTGGATTTATAACAGAGGATGAGCGGCCAGCAGCAAGGGGAAGTCAATTCCAACCCAACTATCTTAGTTAGGTGTCACTACATAAACCCTCAAGGCATATTTAGCCAACACTTGGCTTGGCCAAGTGTCAAAACAAGCCAATTCAACCAACAACAAGAAGTTTCAAGTGTCAAAATGAAACTTCATCTCAGCCACCACACTAATCAACCCAACTTACTAATGGCAGCCCACCAATAATAATAATACCAGCAGTCCACAATTGATACAGCAGCCCACAAATAAAAACATCAGTCCACAATTGATACAGCAGCCCACAAAAAAAAACAGCAGCCCACAATTAAATACCAGCAGCCCACAAATGAAAACAGAAGCCCACAAATGAAAACACTTATGGCACCCCCAAAAATAAAGTAAATTCATATAGTAAAAAGAAACGAAAAATGCCAAAAATAATACGTAAAATCCGTACTGCCTTGTGTATCATCATGGGGGAAAACAAAACAAAAAAAAAAATTTTGTACGAATTTTTAAATCGTCACAACCAGCGCAGGTCAACACGAACGCGATTGCCATGCTCATGGCATTCGCCTAATACATGCGCGAGGAGAGGATAGAATTCAACCTAATAGCCTTCCGCAAGTTGTTCATCTACAGAGCGACCTCGGATGGAGTCACCTTTCTAACCAGCTCGTAGATCAAGTTTTGCGAGACCCTCAACAAGGCCAACCACTGGAATGACAGGTTCCTCTTCATCAAAGGGAACTTCAGCAACATTCCATACGCGCCTGTCCAGCGGAGTGAGTCGGTATATCGCACTCCTTGCGTGGATGGAGAGACAGCGGAGGACGCGTATCTCTCTTATTTTATAACCGCGAGAATTGAATTGAATACCGATTCCTAGGAGAAAAATTCCATTGCCAAATGCTGGAATTGCCAATTGAATTCCAATTCCAGCGCTCGAATTCCAATTCCAGCGCTCGAATTCCGAACTAACGAACGGACCCTAAGAGTTTTTATGAACTATGCTGATAATTGTGCCAAGTCTATTTTGGGACCCTACCCTTTTTTAATGCAGGTAGCAGGTAGTTTTAGTTTTCTAAGCAGCTTATTTGAGACTTGGACAAATGTTGCTACAGTTTACTAAACTATTTTACTATGCAGCAAACCTCAAGTAGAAGATGATGAATATAATAAAGAACATTGCTACAGTTCACTACATGAAGCTGAAAACTTAATTTCTCCTGAGGTAATAGATTTTGGGTCATTTGACTTCACTGCCCTAACTTTAAAAATATATTTTTAAAATCTATGCTATGATAATCTTAAATATGAAAGGAGGATTAAGCCTCTCCTTATAGAAAACAAACATCTCTCCAAGTGCAGTTCTGAATTGCTTGAGAGGCTTGCATCTCAAACTTCAACAGAAGTCCGTAATCACGACAACTGGGAAAATATAAAGAAATTTTTTTGAAGAAGAATTAAGAAAATTTCTTGAAGAAAACAAGAGACTAATAACTGAAATTGCAAAGTCTCTCGGGAGGAGTTTGATTGCATCACTAAAAATCTCTAGGTGTGATTTCATAAATGAGGTTTAGGTGTTGACACTCTCGTGGATGCAAATCGAAAACCTCTTTCCTTGAGAAAAGCTCCTCCTGCCTTTGTATATGGAGGAACTGAGAATGAAAGGAGCAACTCCTGCTGCTCTAAATTCTTTCTGGAGAAGAAGAAATCTTCTAAACCCATGAGAAAAAGTAGTAGCATATGCTCATCACTCTTTTCATCTCTCCCCAATAGTGTCTCTCATCACTGTCCTCCTCCATCCTCAAAGACAAAGAAACCTTCTCAAAAGGAGAAAGGAAAAATGAAGGTTGGAGAGAAGCCTATCAAAGGCAGCGGTCAACGATCGGACACAGACTTCTTTGTACGGTCAACGATCGCAGATCGCCGAAAAGATTGCTAAATACTTCACTCTACCTCGGTGAACGATTGTTGATTATCGCTCTGCGATCGCTGGCCACTTCTCTCTCCAAAGATCAACAAATTTTTGTTTGATTGTCCGGCCACAGATTGCTCAATCTGTGAGAATTTCAAAATCCTTCCCTCTACCTCACCTTCCTAAAAGAGAAAGTAGTTATAATCCGCTTAATTACTTTTATTGTGGGAAGGTTGGCCATTTCATGGCTGACTGATGGTTTATCCTCAAACACCCACTCTCAAGGTAATTCTTATCCAAAGAGGCCAAGGGTCCGTTCGTTTGGCAGGATATGAGATGTAGGAATTAGAATTGGCCCAATTCCAATTCCCGCGGGAATTGGAATTGAAGTCAATTCCAATTCTGTTGTTCGGCTGAATGAATGAATTCTATCACATTAATTAGAATTAGTAATTCCGTTGTTCGGCTTTATGTCAAAATTCAATGGACGAAATTGAAATTTTAAATTTAAAACATTAACATAATTGAAATATCAGGATAAAAAAACATAAGTCCACAACATAAAAACATAAGTCCCCAACATAAATAAAGTCCACGACATAAAAATATAAGTTCACATAAAATCAATCGACTAAATGCATGGGGAGCCAGGTCCTCCTGATTGGCACCGAGAAAGTCATGAACACATCGCTCTTCGTGTCGTAAACACTCAGCATATCGATGTGCTGTATGATCCATGCTCAGTCAGATATGTAATAGCTGCAATGACCGCATATATCCTGTCTTCCCTTGAGATCAGTGGTGTCGGCTGAGATGTCAGACTGTTCTCCTATTCCATGTTCCTCGCAATTGCAGAAACAACATCCGTAGTAATATCTTCACTGTCTACGTTCACTACATTGCGCTCCCAATCCAACAAAATCCACTGGTATCCAACATTGCCGATATCCCTTGGTAGTATTTATTATATGTTTTTATTCGCGCTATTATCTTCTCCTTACTAATGACCACATTGCAATCCTCCTTTAAAGCTTGAATTGCCGTTGTGTAGGCGACATTTTTCCATCCACTATCCCCTTTGTTCCCCAAACTCTGCTGCTCGAGGAGAGTAGTGGATAAAGCACAGTCCATTTGTGATATCCAGGGAACATATGATCGTTCACTTACTTTGACACCTTTTACTAAACACATAAAAATACACACACACGCACACGCATACACACACACAGACACACACACATACATACACATAAACAAACACACACACACACACACACACACACACAAATACACACAAAAATACACACACATACATCTAAACCAATAATAGGCAAGTTCAGGAACATGAAAACAAGTATACATCTAAACCAACAATTATACATTTTTTTTAGATCTTCTACACATTCAGATCTCATCAAACAACTAGAACAAATCAAATAAAACTCAAGCTTCTAATCCTCACATCAAACCACTATGAATATTACGGCGATTCTATTTTTTCCTGAGCTTTTGAGATTTTCTTCTAACTGGTGTTTCATTTCCTCCTTACTTGAATCGGCTCGTACAAAATAAAATGAAATCCAAACAAGTTAGAAAAAAATGAAAAATGAAGCAGGGAATGCAACCTCTTATCGCTTGAGCAGAGGGCTCTGGATCGCCGACGATTGCGGGAGCAGCCGCCCTGGAGGTCGTCAAGGTCGGGAGAGAAGGCCTCGATGTCGGGAGAGAAGGCATCGAGGTTGATCGCGGGAGGGAGCTTACGGAGGAATCAGGAAACCCGACGTATTTGGGTCGGAAATGGGAGGACGTGTATCTCTCTTATTTCAAAACTGTGGGAATTGAGTTGAATACCGATTCCTAGGAGAAAAATTCCACCGTCAAATGCTGGAATTGCCAATTGAATTCCAATTCCAGCGCTCGAATTCCGACCTTACGAACGGACCCTATGAGTTTGTATGAACTATGCTGCTAATTTCCCCAAGTCTATTTTGGGACCCTACCCTTTTTTAATGCAGGTAGCAAGTAGTTTATGTTTACTAAACAGCTTACACTTGGACAAATGTTGCTCCAACAAAATTTGGAGTAAATAAATCTGAGTCTAAGATTAATCTCTCAAGATGCAATTGAATGAGAAGTATCAACTTAGGTGGAGTTTCCTTCCTTCCTCCCGAGTACTCTCGTTTGATATCTAACCATCTTCAATTTGGTATCATTCATCACCTACATCTAATTATTTCTCTAATCTTAAAAATTGAATTAAAATAATCTCTCCCTCTCTACGATTGGTGATCGCCACTCTGGCAATCCACCGAAATGGTGATCCCGCGAATCGCTGATCTCCGATTGGCTGATCAACGATTCAGTTTTTGAAAAGTTGTTGTGTCTGCCGATCCTTAATGATTTTTGATCGTCGGACGTACTCTCTCTCAACAATCCGTGATCATGTCTGATCAATGAATGCTGATTGAAGACCTGTTAATCCGTCAAACGGTGCACAATTATGGAAATCCCTACGATATTTTGGCGCCCTCTTATCAATTAGAAGCCGAATAAGAAGGAACTCCAGCTCAGGACAATGGAAATGTGTTTGTCTTTATTATTTACCATATCTGTTGGAGTTCTACGCCTTTATAATAAGACGATTCAAAATTACTCCTGGCTGCTTTTCATCTCCCGCCTCTTTTCGATAACATAATAATAAATTAAATTTTTTTTATAATTGGATATCAATGTCTATTGCTTTTAACCGCTGAGTTATCCCTCGTCACATGATATTCAATCCCTTCTGTCTATAAATCCCAGGAGATTGAAGAAAGTTGTGAGTATTACTACTAATGACCCTATCTCTCTAGGACCACTTCCTCTTTGAGTGCAGCAATGTAGGTCGTCTAAGTGCTGCTTGGAGCTCTCTGAGACTTGGACTAATGAAGCTTCAATAGAAAATGAATCTATGGAGAAAGGGAGTGAGAATGAAGACGCATTTTTCCTTGAGGACCGAGGATGGATGAAGAAAACTTGGACAATTGCAAGAGGAGTCTCGCTTAGCAGAAGAAAGGCTAAAGAAAACTTGAATGCCTTCCAAGTAATGCAACCACCGCAGCCAGTCCGTCTAGGAGTGGCACTGGATGCTGATTGGACCTTCTGATCTCGGTCAATCAGAAGCAGGTAGATGACTCCATGACTCAGGAGGAGCACAACAAGCCGAAGAGCGGAAACTACCGGTGCTTCCTCAAACTCAGAGAGTTTGAGGTAAATCAGAACCTTCTATAAGAAAGTATAGAGGTAATGATTCGCCTCCATTTGTCAGCTAAATATCCTCTCAGGGGGAGTTATCTGGAGAAGACCCCGAGATGTTCATCTCCTCTAAATTTACGAAAAACATCCTATCAGAGGGGATGTGCAAGAATGATGCCTGGATCTTGAAGAAGATTGAACCCCATCTCAGGACGGTGGAAAAGTGTTTGTCTTTACTTGTATGCTTCCTTTTTCATCAAATAGGGGAGACTGTTGGGAATTTCCGCTGATTTCATGGAAGAAAGCACGGGTAAAGACAACCCTTGAAGAACAAAAGAATCCTAAGTCAAAGACTAGAAGAAGCCAACCAAGCAAGGCAGAGCCAAGAAGAAATGAAGGAGCCGTCAATGATCAACGATCGCTGACCGGGTCTCGCTGAACAGAAGATCAATGCTCAACGATCCAGCTCACAGCCGCTCAGCGCTCAACAATCAAGGATGCAACATCGACTGAAGACTGGTTTGCGCTCAACGATCAACTATCACATAAGCACCAGTCAACGACTGAAGTTTGAACTACGGCCCAACGCTCAACGTCTAGCAATACTGATGACCGTTGAAGAACAATGTCGCTGTGGTTTCAGTTTCAGAAACAGCAAGTTCCAAGGCAATCCTTTCGTAAATACCCAATTTACCATTCTGACGTTATCTCAAGCACGTTATCATGAATTCACCATAAGCGGTGCTACGTTATCTCACGTTCGTTCGAAAATGACTTATAATAGTTGGTTCCGCGATGTGGTAACTTCTAAAGGCCAAATTGGAGGTTGTTAACCTTGGGCTTTCGATAGGAATACTAA
>JAWHQI010002029.1:0-47719 GCA_033032865.1 Dactylorhiza incarnata | reverse complement strand
ATTTCGCCGACTCGCAGCGACCTCTGCTGGTTAATCGCAGGAACTTTTTCCCTGGTAATACTTTGAGTCGCCCTCAGATTTCGCGGACGCTCTCTTCTTCTTTCCTCCAGCTGGGCGGTCAGAGCAGCGACTTGTGCTACCTTGGCCCTCTTCTCGACCTCCACTTCTACCCGCGCGGCCTCCAGCTGAGCCTTCAGCGCCTCTTCAGCCTTCGTCCTCGCAACTCTCTCAGCCTCCAGAGCGGTCCGAGTAGCGGCCTCCTGGTCTTCGATCTCTTTCAAGCGGGCTCGCAGGGTGGCCAGATCCCCTTCGAGATGTTCGAAAAGTTGTGGCCCTTCCTGCGAAGTGTTGCGTGGATCGATGCCAGGGGAACCATGGAGGTAGGCTGGCCACAAGGTCGCCCGGCTTCACAGTCTGATCGTTGCTATCTGCAAAAGGCCGCGCGGTCATAAAAAATAAAAGCATGCAGGGTTGAATATATACAGCAATGGACATAAATAAAAGATCAGTGCCTAGACGCGCGGGGCCGCTTAGGGCTGTTTTGGGTCTAACCGCCGTTGTAGCTCAAGCAAGAATAGAATCTCTTCTTACTCTGCCTAGCGGAAGAAGACCAGGCCGCATAGGGAAAAAGCTCGTCGGCGGGGTCAATAACTTATTTCGAAGAGGCCGTGGAATGAAGAAACGGACGGATTTACGATCCGCGGGGCTCGTACCTGGCGCGAAGAGATCAAACCGCGGCGGCTTGTTTAAAGCCCAGTCCGCCTTTCCTTCTTCATCACCACTATCTCCTCCCCGGTCATTGCAGGCGGGGGAACCTTCTCCTGCGCCTTCAGCACCTCCCCAAGCTCCATCGCTTTCCGCTCGACCTCCAAGGCGGTCCGGGCAGCGGCTTCTCGCTCTTCAGCCTCGGTCTGATCGGTCTCGGCGGGGCGGCCTGAGTTATCAGCAGTTCGGGCGGTTTGTTATAGGGCCGGCGGGCTGTCAAGGAGCTGGTCCCGCTTCACCAGCTCATCCATATCTCTGAAAATCCCATAAAGGATACTACTCGCCGTGTCCGGAATCAGTTCGCCCGGGCCTCGTATCAGGGGTAGCCGATGGGTCATTCAACTTTTTTTGTGGAGGAGTCATGAGGCCCAATTCCTCCTTTAGTCGCGAGTTGGTCTGAAGAGGGATTCGTCGGTTTCTTAAGGGCCGCCCTTTCCTTAGCGGCTAGCCTCTTGACCTTCTTTGTTATCCGCTCGGTCACGGACCCGGTCTGCTTCCTCTTCCTTTCTCTCTTACCCGGAGCTGGGTGAAACTTCTTTCAGGGGCTGGGATAATCATCCACGGACAGAGGAGTATTCGGCTCGCCCGTCCTGGGGGAACTAACCGCCCCTTCCTCTAGATCCCTGACAAGCAGGTGAGGGTTCCCGGATGGGTGATTTCCACTCCAAACGAGGCGGTTTCGCCGACCTTCTTCGAAGGGCTGTCTGAAACAACTTTCTCAGAAGTGGCGGCCACCTCTTTGCTCGGCAAGCTGGCGGTCTGTTGGTTGAGGTCGCTGGGAGGGATCGGCGAGACATCAGGGGAAGGCCCCGAGCTGTCACACGGGCTCTGCAGAAGTTTTGGGAGTTGACAAATCTACGACTGGCTTGAGGCTAGCCGCTGCGGCCTTCTCAGCCCGCTTCCTCTTCTTCGATCTTTCCGGTCTTGCTTCTCTTTCTCCTTGTCCGGCTTCTCCAACGGTTCGCGCCTCTTATCTTCCGCCCTCCTCTGGTCTCTCCGCTGGGATCCACGCGGTCTAGCACGGCGTCCAGGAAGTCCATTACTGAAGAATTGTCGGTCTTAAAAATTCTGACCGCAACCCGGCGAGTAATATCCCGTGATTTCAGAAAAAGCAACGCAGAATGAATTCTCTGGCTCTCTTATAGAATTCAAGGCAAGTCGGATGCGGTCTCCCGGTCAAAGCTAATATTTTCGAAATCCTCTGAGATTTGAAAATATGCGGGGATTATGTTTGCCCGAAAAACCGCTTTCTCGGTTTGAACCATTATCAGACCGCTCGGCCTCCTGGGCTAAGCCGCTGGGTCCTGGAATCGGCGGTTCTCAGTTCAGGAAGGGCAGGCCGGGCGGCCTGGTGTCATTTCCGGATCGCCCCCAAAGGGATAAGATCGTCAAAGAGCCAGGGCAAGAAGTTCATCCGCGGTCTCAGTCAGAAGGCCGCGCGGGTTGTCCCATAGAAACTCGAAGTTCCAGCCCGAAAGAACAGGCCGGGGCTCCAGATCGAAGGTTATCCAAGTTACCTCTTGAAGATCGGCTAAGTCATGACCAGAAGGCACCACCGCGGCTCAATCTCCAAACCGCGCGGTCTGCATTATTGACTTGGTCCCGGGTCCTCAGCCGCAAGCAAGACAGGTCGGGAAGGCAGGCCGTCAGATCGCGCGGCCTCTTTCTTTTTCTTCTTTGTGTATCCCGTCACCGCCTGCCCGTTTCTCCTGTACCCGGGCAGGAGGTTATTTTATCCCTGCCCGATCGGGCAGGCCCCAAAGCCTATAAATAGGGGGCGGCACTGTTCACAAGACACGCACACTCGAATCCAAGAGCTCGCTTGTTTGAGCTCCGGTCTCGAGTTTCAGGTCTCGCGAACTGTTCGACCGGCCGGCTTCTGTTCTTTCATATTTGTAACCGCTTCTTTTCAATCAAAGGAAAGCCCGTCGCAGGAGTGGCATTTGCCGCGACGGGCGAAGTCTGGCCTCGACCGCTGCTAGCGGTCTGAATTCTCTAACTAAATAGTAACTGATAGTCCGCAGCCTTCAATTTTCTTCGTAAGCGCACTTTTGAATCGAACAATAAGGATGATAAATTCATAATCCGGATAATAAGGTCGGACGGTCATGATTATGCTTGCTTCCCTGATATTTACCTTGATACCTTAATGATACCCTGTTTATTTCAAACCGTCCGGTCTAAAAACCGAACCGCATGACATCTTTGGAACCTGCTGATTTTAGACCACCTGGTTTAATAACCAGACCGCCAGGTTTAATAACCAGTCCGCCTGAAAGCCCTGGTTACCTGCTTATTTCAAAACCGCCCGGTTTGAGTATTAAGTCGTTCCGGTTTATCTGCGGCACATAGAAATCCTGCTTTTTCCTCCAAATGGTCTATAATGACCATATGGGATGAGATAATCCCTTGTAATGCAATAAAGATGATTACAGACTCAGATGACCAAGTGGGCAGGTGGGCCTAGGCGGCGAACATTGCTTTCCTCAAGTGGTCATAAGAGCTGTAGAAATAAAGAGAAACAAGTACAGACCCAGATGACCAAGAGGGCAGGTGGGCCTAGGCGGTGGACATTGCTTTTCCTCAAGTGGTCATAAGGTCTGTAAGCGACTCGACTGCTCTCTTGCCTAGGGCTACAAGCCGAGTTGATCAATTGGGCAGGTGGGCCTAGGCGGCGAACATTGCTTTCCTCAGAGAGATCAACTCAGTTGTGGGTCCGCTTAGGCATCGCTTGAGAGTACCTTGGAGTATTCGATAGTCACAGACTAAGATGATCAGTTGGGCAGGTGTGGTTATGCGCGGGGGCTATACCGACATTGCTTTCCTCCTCAGAAGGATCATCAAAGCTGTAATTATATCCCTCTCGGGGCATGATAGAGCCAACATTCACCTAGACCTCCCTTGATGCAGGGGTGTGTTGGATATCAGCCGGGATCCAAGGTTCTGAAGACCACCGCACGGGAATTGGCAAGCTACCACTACACGTGTGCGAAAACTCCCCGCTACACATGATCTTCATGGTTTTACGCTAATGACTACAATCCGAGGGGGTTCGAGCAGAACTTGGCGATGTCTCCGTGGTTCAGTGAGTTTGATATATGAGAAAATGCAGAAAGGAAACATCAGACATGGAGAAGTGTCAGTATGGTGCTTCTTATTAAAATATCTTAAAAACCGCAGGAAAGTAAAGAAGACATTTTAAGGATAGAAACCGTTTGAGATCATCGCCACTCCAGGTGCGCGGGATGTCTTCTCCTTCACTTGTTTGGAGGCGATAAGCCCCACTTTTTAGTACCTCCTTGACGATGAAAGGTCCAGCCCAATTAGGATTTAGCTTCCCGACATTACCTGTTCGGGCTGCTGCATCAACCTTTTTTAGTACGACGTCGCCGACCGCAAAATGCTTTACCCTGACATTTTTGTCAAAGTACTTTGTCATCCTCCTTTTAACTTCTTCTTGCCTGATTGTTGCCTCATCCTGAAGTTCTTCGATTAGATCCAAACTATACTTGATAGCCTCGTCATTGTATTCTACCCACGCTTCTCCTCCTTCTTTTTCGTACACAACTCTTGGAGTGACCACCTCAAACTCCATAGGAACAACAGCCTCCGAGCCATGAGACAGCTGAATGGTGTCTCCCCTGTAGCTGAAGATGGAGTAGTACGAAGAGTCCAAAGGATGGAGGGAAGTTGATCTGCCCAGTTTCCTTTCTGATTCCAAACTCTTTTCATCAGGAGCTGCTGGATTCGCCTGTTGGCTGCTTCTACCTGACCATTGGTCCTTGATGATGTACTGAAGAAACCGCAGGTCAATTCCAACCTGATCGCAAAATTTTATCATCTCGGGATTATTGAATTGTGGACCATTATCAGTGACAATTGCCAGCGGAATTCCGTGTCGGCAGACTATTTCTCCCCAGATGAAGTTTCTGATAATTTGGGTAGTAGTTCTTGCCAGTGCCTTAGCCTCGATCCACTTACTGAAGTAGTCAATCATCACTATGATAAAGCGGCGCTGACGCTAGCCATTGGAAAGGGTCCGATGAGATCCATCCCCCAAACCGTGAAGGGCCAGGGTGCAGTTATTGACCTAAGCCACTGAGCGGGCAGATGCTGAAGAGGAGCAAACTTTTGGCACTGAACACAACGCTTGGCAAATGCTTCGGCATCCTTTCTCATGGTTGGCCAAAAATACCCCTGCCTTAGGATTCTCTTCTCTAGAGTTTTTGCACCTGAATGGCTACCGCATTCCCCGGAATGAACTTCCTGAAGTATGATAGGGATCTCTTCTTCTGAAACACATCGTGCTGAGGGGAAATCAAAGTTTTTCTGTAGAGAACTCCTGCTATTAGATAATAATATGCCTCCTTCATTTTCAATCTTCTCCGATCTTTAATGGAATGATGGAACTCTCCTTTTGACAGAAATAGTTCATAAGGATCCTTCCAGGAGGGATTCTGATCAATCTGCATGAGCTCCTCTTTCTCCGTGGCCGGATGGAAAAGTTCCGAGGTCACCCCTCCTGATGGAAGACCAAACTTTGATAACTCGTCTGCCTCTTCATTTTGTGTCCTTGGAATGTGCTCGATGATGAAGGATTTGAATTTCCCGATCTCTTCCTTAGCTAGCGATAGATACTTTCTCAGCATTGGTTCTCTTGTTTCGTAGTTCCCTAGAACTTGCGAGGCCATTACAAGAGAATCAGTTTTACATGAACATGTTCTATCCCAAGCTCTTTTGCGAGTCTTAGGCCGGCCAAGAGTGCTTCGTATTCAGCCTGGTTGTTTGTTACTGGGAAAAAGAATTTGATTGCCTGCTCGAGTTTGATGCCATTTGGACTGAGAAGAACTACTCCGGCTCCCACGGAGTTTCTCCCTGAAGCTCCATCTACGTAGATGATCCAGGCATAAGGAGATTTTTCCACCCATTCAGGGTTAGACTCCATCGTGTCTACCAAGAAGTCTGCCAGTACTTGTGCCTTAATTGTTGTTCTGGGAATGTATAGTATTTCAAACTTGCTCAGCTCATTGCCCATTTGGCGAGTCTTCCTGAATGATCTGGCTTCTCCAGGATATCTTCTTAGTGGATGATCCGTAACCACCTGAATAGGATGAGCCTGAAAATAGGGGCGAAGCCTTCGTGAGGACATCACTAAGGCCAAGGCTAATTTCTCTAGAATTGAATATCTAGTTTCTGCATCTTTAAGGATATGGCTGACATAATATATTGGAAATTGCTTCTTCTTCTCCTCCCGAACCAGGACAGAGCTTATGGCATCTGGACCCACCCCCAAGTACAAGAATAATGTTTCCCCTTCACGAGGGCTTTGAAGAAGAGGGGTTGAGGTTAACTGCTTTTTCAACTGTTCGAAAGCATTATCGCACTCTTCATTCCATTCAAACTTAGATCCTCCCCTAAGTGTCTTGAAGAATGGAGCGCTTTTATCTCCTGATTTGGAAATGAATCGGCTCAATCCTGCCAGCCTCCCCCCAAGTTGTTGTACCTCTTTCTGATTACGAGGAGGGGTCATATCTAGGATGGCTTTTACTTTATCCGGATTTGGTGCGAGGCCATCAGGGGTGCGAAGATGCCCGAGAAATTTCCCTTTGTTTGCCCCGAATACGCATTTTGATGGGTTTAGCTTTAATTTGAACCTCCGTAGAGTAGCGAACGTCTCTACAAGGTCTTTCAGGTGGATTGAAAAAGTTTTACTTTTTAGTAGGAGATCATCAACGTATACTTCAAGATTTCTTCCTTTCTGTTTTTCAAAAACCGTGTCCATCATCCTCTGATATGTCGCACCCGCATTTTTGAGTCCGAAAGGCATGACGAGATAACAATAACACCCGTCATTGGTAATGAAGGACGTATGCGGGATATCAGGCTTATGCATCTTAATCTGGTGGTAACCAGAAAATGCATCTAGGAAACTCATGAAATTATATCCCACCGCGGAATCTACCAAAACATCTATCCGAGGCAAGGGATAACAATCCTTGGGACATGCTTTATTGAGTTAGTGAAATCTACACACATACGCCATTTCCCCCCAGATTTTTTCACCATCAACATTCGACATCCAGGTGGGATACTGGATTTCAGAAATGAAATTGGCTTTAGAGAGTTTTGCAACTTCTTCTTTTGATGGGTACCGCCAGCTTGGTTGCTACCTCCCTCTTCTTCTGTTGGATTTGCTTGAATTCAGGAGAAATGTTGAGGTGATGGCACGCGACATCTGGATCTACACCAGGCATATCTTCTGCTGACCAGGCGAAGATGTCTAGATTCTCCAACAGGCAGGAGATCAACTAAACCTTCTCTTCTTCTGATAGCTCGGCGTTGATGATCAACTTCTTTCCTTCCTCTTCAGCAATAGGAACCTCTTGGGTCTCCTGGGCAGGTTCCAGGTAAGTCCCTATCTGTTCTGCGCTTTCCTCGGCGGCCCCTGAAGACTCAGCAACCTCCAAAACCTCATCCATGATCTTGGGAAGTGGAGCGTCGGTGACCATGTTGACAGTTCGGACGTAGCACTCCCAAGCTACCTTTGGGTTGCTTCTGACCCGATACTGCTTTCCTTCAATAGCGAACTTGAGGGCAAGGTGAAAGGTGGACACTACTGCCCTATACGCATTGAGAATCGGCCTCCCGAAGATAACACAGTAGTTGCTCGGGGCATCTACTACCACGAAATTGATCAACTTTATTACTCCTCCAAGAGAGACCAGGAGCTTCACTGAACCCTCTACTTCCTTCTTCTCCCCAGAGAAAACTGTAGAGGGGACCATCGGTGGAAAGCAGATGCTTTCCGGTCTTCAGGGCCTCGAAAGTCGGGCGGAAAAGGAGATTGACGGAGCTGCCGGTATCAATCAGAATCTTGTGGACTGTATAGTTTTCGATGACGGCCTTGATAACCACCGCATCATCGAAAGGATTAGCATTGGGGGAAGGTCATCCTGACCAAACGTGACAATAGTGCTTTCGGGAGGAGAACTTGTAGTGGCTGCCACTTCCTGCTTTAGAACTCTCGCAATGCTGGATTTGCGAGATGATTCCGCTCCAGCTCCCCCATGGATACAATAGATGTCCCCTAAGGGGCCCACATCATTGACTTCGACGCATTCGGTAGAAGGATGGATGTCACCATAGTAGTCGGCGTCCTCGACGTCGGCGCATTCCCAGGTCATTTCTACTGTTTCCTTCTCCTTTTCTTCTCGGTAGTTGGCTCAGCAGTTTTATCTTTCCAAACTAGACCCCGGAGCTTTCCTTCTCCCAGGAGTCTTTCTATAAGCAGACGAAGAGCTCGACAGTCTTCAGTTAGATGTCCCCCCTCTTTATGATATTCACAATAAAGGTTCGGATTTCGATTGCGAATATCCGACTTCAGAGGAGCAGGCCTTTTGAAATCTGGCCTCTTTTGCAGAATCTGGACTACTTCGTCCATGGTGACGTTTAGGGGAGTGAATGACTCTTGCGAATCATCGTATTGAGTTGATGGAATGACTGGAGGTGGCTGCGCGGCATACTGTTGTAAATATACCACCATGATTTGCGGAAGGGGAGCGGATGGAGCGGGAGCGACGACCAACGGTGGTTTCTGATCTTGAAACCGCTGATGGCCCATAAATTGTTGCTTATTTTTGTAGTTCCTCCCCTTTGGGAACGGGGTTCAAAGTGGGACTGATTCGATGGTGGATGATGGAAGGACGGATTTGACTGCTCCTTGTCGCTTACCAGCTTCGCGACGTAGTCCGGATTGCTCTTCTCTCCTCTAATAAACATATTTGCCAAACTTATCATTTCCTGATAAGTCTTAGGCTCCCTTATATTTGCTTCGAACTTTAGGGGGCCCTCTCTTAGGCCATGGATGAGGGCAACCCTATACAGCTCCGGGTCCACATTTTGGACTTCCATGATCTCTTTCTGGAAGCGGTCCACAAAACGAGCCCACGTCTCATCTTCCCGTTGTTTTATATCGAAAAGGGCCGCCGGGACACTCTTTCTCTTCCTTGAGGTAGAGAATCAGCGGGAATTCTCTTCGCAGCTCCGCGAAACAACGGATCGACCTGGGGTGCAAACCGTAAAACCATTCCCTCGCTTGTCCTTCAAAGGAGGTTACAAGAAGCTTGCACTTAGTTGCATCAGTTAAGGTTCTGAGAGCAATGGCTGACTCGAAAGCTTGTAAATGAACCGTGGGATCAGTCTCCCCATTGAAAGCTGGCAGGCGAGGCTCCCTGAAATTATTAGGGGCAGGCTCCCCACTGACTTCGTCCACAAAGGGAGAAGTTTCTTCCATATCTTCATACAGAGGAGCAGGGTAATAAGCCGCCGGAGCTGCGGCTATTCGCGGACAAGCCGCCTTATAAGAAGACCGGGCAGCAGCTTCTGGCGGGTAGGAGTGATGAATAGGAACTTCAGGAGGGTAGGAGAGACGGGTCGCGCCCTCCTGCGGGTAGGAAAGGTGGGCAGCGTGAGAAGTCACCCCCTGGAAGTCGAGGACTCGAGCTGGCATGTTGTGCGCGGCTTCCTGATAGAAGTTTTTCCTAGCCGCAAGGTCTTCTTGGTGGAGCTGGAAATTAGCGGCTTGCGGTAGCGGGTAAGGAGGAGGTGGAGGAAGGACCGGGTCACCACCTGATTAGCCGCGGCTTGTTGCGGAACTAGTCGCTCGGTTAGCATTGCTAAAGTCTGACTGATCGCTTCAAGTCGCTGATCAGTGGCCCTCTGAGCCCGCTCGACTTCTCTCCTTGATTGCTCCAGGGCTTCCCACAAAGAGTCCTCGCTATGATCGGAGCGGTCTCCAAGGGGGAACTGACGGTCTGACATCGTGGCGAAAAGGATTTCACCGACAATCCGCGATCTAAAGGTCGCGTGTTTCTGTTGAGTCCGAAATCGCACCTCCGAGGGAAACCGGAGGCTGCGGGTTTCCGGTTACTTTTTGTGTAGAAGATGAGACCGCTAGCAGCGGTCAAGGCCACACTTCGCCCGCCGCGGCAAATGCCACTCCTGCGACGGGCTTTCCTTTGATTAGAAAGAAGGGGTTACAGCGGGTTACAAGTGCAGGAAAAGAGAAGCCGGCCGGTCAAACAGTCCGCAAGATGAGAAACTCGAGTCCGCAGCTCAAACAAGCGAGCTCCTAGATTCGAGTGTGCGTGTCTTGGGAACAGTGCCGCCCCCTATTTATAGGCTTTGGGGCCTGCCCGAACGGGCAGGGATAAATAACCGCCTGCCTGGGTACAGGAGAAACGGGCAGGCGGTGACGGGATACACAAAGAAGGAAAGAAAGAAGCCGCGCGGCTTGGCGGCTTGTCCTTCCGACTTGTCTGTCCAGAAGATAAAGATGACGCGACCAAGGCGACGGTGCTATCCGAGCGGTCTCTATTTTGAGACCACGGCTTATTCTTTGACCTTGAATCTGGGCTTATCTCCATGGCATAAACCGCGCGATCTCTGACTTGAGACCGCGACTTGCCCTGTTGGACTTGGGCTTGGACTATCTTTAGTACTTGGCGGCGGTCTGAGTTAGGCCAGACCGCCCGACCTGTGCTAGCTGGTGTCGATGGATCTCGTTTAACCTGAGCCGGGCGACTTGGATCCGCAAACCGCTCGGTCTGCGAGTAATCCTCTTGAAAGCGGTTTCGCGGGTAAACATGTTTAAAGTTTGAGTGTCATTTGGAGGTAATTCTCTCACTTTCGCTACAAACCGCATCTAAAATTCTTTCATTTTGAAATTTATGTGTCATTTTGATCTAAATCTCGCATTACCAGTAGAACCCATTGTATATCGACCTCTAAACGAGCTTGAATGGGTTAAAATTGTTCTCCATTGGATTGCGGGCTCCTATCTCATTATGAAAAGGTATTGTGGGTGAAAATCTGACAACCGGATCAAAAGTTACGGAAATTTGAAGTTTAGGACTCCTTTCGAGCTAAATACCTTATTACCAACCCGATTGTATATTGACCACTAAATAAACTAGAATGGGTAAAATTGTTCTCCATTGGATGTTGGGCTCCGAGCTCATTCCAAAAAGGTGTTGTGCGCAAAATACGGACAACCAGATCAAAAGTTATGGCTGTTACAGTTTATGTGTCAAGAGGAGCAAAATCCCTCATTACCATTGCAACCGACTGTATATTGACCTCTAAAATGAGCTGGAATGGTTTAAAATTGTGCTCCCTTAGAGGTATGCCTCCGAGCATATTCCGTAAAGGTGTTGTGGGCAACAATCAAACATACAAATCAAAAGTTATGACTGTTAGACGTTTACGTGTAATTTGGAGCTAAATTTCGCATTACCGCTGCAACCGGCTATATATCGACAACTAATTGAACTGAAATGGGTAAATCTTGTGCTCCAATGAATGTAGTGCTCCGAGCTCATTCCGAAAAGGTGTGGGGTAAAATCAGACAACCAGATCAAAAGTTATTGCTGTTTAAAGTTTGAGTGTCATTTGGAGCTAAATCTCTCACTTTCGCTACAAACCGCATCTAAGATTCTTTCATTTTGAAATTTATGTGTCATTTCGATCTAAATCTCGCATTACCAGTAAAACCTAGTGTATATCGACCTCAAAATGAGCTTGAATGGGTTAAAATTGTTCTCCATTGGATTTCGGGCTCCTATCTCATTATGAAAAGGTATTGTCGGTGAAAATCTGACAACCGGATCAAAAGTTACGGATGTTTGAAGTTTAGGTCTCCTTTCAAGCTAAATACCTTACTACCAGCCCGGCTGTATATTGACCACTAAATAAACTAGAATAGGTAAATATTGTTCTCCATTGGATGTAGGTCTCCGAGCTCATTCCAAAAAGGTGTTGTGCGCATAAATCGGACAACCAGATCAAAGCTATGGCTGTTACAGTTTATGTGTCAAGAGGAGCAAAATCCCTCATTACCATTGCAACCGGCTGTATATTGACCTCTAAAATGAGCTGGAATAATTTAAAATTGTGCTCCCTTAGATGTATGCCTCCGAGAATATTCCGTAAAGGTGTTGTGGGCAACAATCAAACATACAAATCAAAAGTTTTGACTGTTAGAAGTTTAGGTGTAATTTGGAGCTAAATTTCGCATTACCGCTGCAACCGGCTATATATCGACAACAAAATGAACTGGAATGGGTAAATCTTGTGCTCCAATGAATGTAGTGCTCCGAGCTCATTCCTAAAAGATGTTGTGGGGGTAAAATCAAAGAACCAGATCAAAAGTTATTGCTGTTTAAAGATTGAGTGTCATTTGAAGCTAAATCTCTCACTTTCGTTACAAACCGCATCTAAAATTCTTTCATTTTGAAATTTATGTGTCATTTCGATCTAAATCTCGCATTACCAGTAGAACCCATTGTATATCGACTTCTAAACGAGCTTGAATGGGTTAAAACTGTTCTCCATTGGATTTCGGGCTCCTATCTCATTATGACAAGGTATTGTGGGTGAAAATCTGACAACCGGATCAAAAGTTACGGATGTTTGAAGTTTAGGTCTCCTTTCGAGCTAAATACCTCATTACCAACCCAGCTGTATATTGAACACTAAACAAACTAGAATGGGTAAAAAATTGTTCTCCATTGGATGTAGGGCTCCGAGCTCATTCCAAAAAGGTGTTGTGCGTAAAAATCGGACTACCAGATCAAAAGTTATGGCTGTTACAGTTTATGTGTCAAGAGGAGCAAAATCCCTCATTACCATTGCAAACGGATGTATATTGACCTCTAAAATGAGCTGGAATGGTTTAAAATTGTGCTCCCTAGGATGCATGCCTCCGAGCATATTCCGTAAAGGTGTTGTGGGCAACAATCAAACATACAAATCAAAAGTTATGACTGTTAGAAGTTTAGGTGTAATTTGGAGCTAAATTTCGCATTATCGCTGCAACCGGCTATATATCGACAACTAATTGAACTGGAATGGGTAAAACTTGTGCTTCAATGAATGTAGTGCTACGAGCTCATTCCGAAAAGGTATTGTGGGGTAAAATCAGACAATCGGATCAAAAGTTATTGAAGTTTAAAGCTTCAGTGTTATTTGGAGCTAAATCTCTCACTTTCTCTACAAACCGCATCTAAAATTCTTTCATTTTGAAATTTACGTGTCATTTGGAGCAAAATCTCGCATTACCAGTAGAACCCAATGTATATCGACCTCTAAACGAGCTTGAATGGATTAAAATTGTTCTACATTGGATTTTGGGCTCCTACCTCATTATGAAAGGTATTGTGGGTGAAAATTTGACAACCGGACCAAAGTTACGGATGTTTGAAGTTAAGGTCTCCTTTCGAGCAAAATACCTTATTACCAACCCGGCTGTATATTGACCACTAAACAAACTCGAATCAGTAAAAAATGTTCTTCATTGGATGTAGGGCTCCGAGCTCATTCCAAAAAGGTGTTGTGCGCAAAAATCGGACAACCAAATCAAAAGTTATGGATGTTACAGTTTATGTGTCAAGAGGAGCAAAATACCTCATTACCATTGCAATCGGCTGTATATTGACCTCTAAAATGAGCTGGAATGGTTTAAAATTGTGCTCCCTTAGATGTATGTCTCTGAGCATATTCCGTAAAGTGTTGTGGGCAACAATCAAACATACAAATCAAAAGTTATGACTGTTATAAGTGTAGGTGTAATTTGGAGCTAAATTTCGCATTACCGCTGCAACCGCCTATATATCAACAACAAAATAACTGGAATGGGTAAATCTTGTGCTCCAATGAATGTAGTGCTCTGAGCTCATTCCGAAAAGGTGTTGTGGGGCAAAATCAGACAACCAGATCAAAAGTTATTGTTGTTTAAAGTTTGAGTGTCATTTGGAGCTAAATCTCTCACTTTCGCTACAACCGCATCTAAAATTCTTTCATTTTGAAATTTATGTGTCATTTCGATCTAAATCTCGCATTACCAGTAGAAACCCATTGTATATCGACCTCTAAACGAGCTTGAATGGGTTAAAATTGTTCTACATTGGATTTTGGGCTCCTACCTCATTATGAAAAGGTATTGTGGGTGAAAATTTGACAACCGGATCAAAAGTTACGGATGTTTGAAGTTTAGGTCTCCTTTCGAGCTAAATAGCTTATTACCAACCGGGCTGTATATTGACCACTAAACAAACTCGAATCGGTAAAAAATGTTCTCCATTAGATGTAGGGCTCCGAGCTCATTCCAAAAAGGTGTTGTGCGCAAAAATCGGACAACCAGATCAAAAGTTATGGCTGTTACAGTTTACGTGTCAAGAGGAGCAAAATCCCTCATTACCATTGCAATCGACTGTATATTGACCTCTAAAATGAGCTGGAATGGTTTAAAATTGTGCTCCCTTAGATGTATGTCTCCGAGCATATTCCGTAAAGGTGTTGTGGGCAACAATCAAACATACAAATCAAAAGTTATGACTGTTAGAAGTTTAGGTGTAATTTGGATCTAAATTTCGCATTCCAGCTGCAACCGCCTATATATCGACAACAAAATGACTGGAATGGGTAAATCATGTGCTTTAATGAATGTAGTGCTCCGAGCTCATTCCGAAAAGGTTTTATGGGGGTAAAATCAGACAACCAGATCAAAAGTTATTGATGTTTAAAGTTTGAGTGTCATTTGGAGCTAAATCTCTCACTTTCGCTACAAACCGCATCTAAAATTCTTTCATTTTGAAATTTGTGTCATTTCGATCTAAATCTCGCATTACCAGTAGAACACATTATATATCGACCTCTAAACGAGCTTGAATGGGTTAAAATTGTTCCCCATTGGATTTCGAGCTCCTATCTCATTATGAAAAGGTATTGTGGGTGAAAATCTGACAACCGGATCAAAAGTTACGGATGTTTGAAGTTTAGGTCTCCCTTCGATCTAAATACCTTATTACCAACCCGGTTGTATATTGACCACTAAACAAACTAGAATGGGTAAAAATTGTTCTCCATTGGATGTAGGGCTCCGAGCTCATTCCAAAAAGGTGTTGTGCGCAAAAATCGGACAACCAGATCAAAAGTTATGGCTGTTACAGTTTATGTGTCAAAAGGAGCAAAATCTCTCATTACCATTGCAACCGGCTGTATATTGACCTCTAAAATGAGCTGAAATGGTTTAAAATTGTGCTCCCTTAGATGTATGCCTCCGAGCATATTCCGTAAAGTTGTTGTGGGCAACAAACATATAAATCAAAAGTTATGACTGTTAGAAGTTTAGGTGTAATTTGGAGCTAAATTTCGCATTACCGCTGCAACCGGCTATATATCGACAACAAAATGAACTGGAATGGGTAAATCTTGTGCTCCAATGAATGTAGTGCTCCGAGCACATTCCTATAAGGTGTTGTGGGGGTAAAATCAGATAACCAGAACAAAAGTTATTGCTGTTTAAAGATTGAGTGTCATTTGAAGCTAAATCTCTCACTTTCGCTACAAACCGCATCTAAAATTCTTTCATTTTGAAATTTATGTGTCATTTTGATCTAAATCTCGCATTACCAGTAGAACCCATTGTATATCGACCTCTAAACGAGCTTGAATGGTATAAAACTGTTCTCCATTGGAGTTCGGGCTCCTATCTCATTATGAAAAGCTATTGTGGGTGAAAATCTGACAACCGGATCAAAAGTTACGGATGTTTGAAGTTTAGGTCTCCTTTCGAGCTAAATACCTTATTACCAACCCAGCTGTATATTGACCACTAAACAAACTAGAATGGGTAAAAATTGTTCTCCATTGGATGTAGGGCTCCGAGCTCATTCCAAAAAGTGTTGTTCGCAAAAATCGGACTACCAGATCAAAAGTTATGGCTATTACAGTTTGTGTCAAGGGGAGCAAAATCCCTCATTACCATTGCAAATGGTTGTATATTGACCTCTAAAATGAGCTGGAATGGTTTAAAATTGTGCTTCCTTTGATGTATGCCTCCGAGCATATTCCGTAAAGGTGTTGTGGGCAACAATAAAACATACAAATCAAAAGTTATGACTGTTAGAAGTTTAGGTGTAATTTGGAGCTAAATTTCGCATTACCGCTGCAACCGCCTATATATCGACAACAAAATGAACTGGAATTGGTAAATCTTGTGCTCCAATGAATGTAGTGCTCCAAGCTCATTCCAAAAGGTGTTGTGGGGTAAAATCAGACAACTAGATCAAAAGTTATTGCTGTTTAAAGTTTGAGTGCCATTTGGAGCTAAATCTCTCACTTTCGCTACAAACCGAATCTAAAATTCTTACATTTTGAAATTTATGTGTCATTTCGATCTAAATCTCACATTACCAGTAGAACCCATTGTATATCGATGTACAACCCCGTACCCGTCGTGTAGGACCCTCCCCAGATAGCGGGACCCGTGGTGTCCCGTGATTGACTAGCATTGACCGGGGTGCGGTTTGGATCCATATTCCTAAATAAACAAGGAATAGGGGTGCGAATAGCGGAGTTGGGTGTGCGTTTAGAGGATGGGCTGTGGATAGCCAACTTTGGCTAGGGTTTTTTATAAAACCAAAAACTAAAACCTAAAAGAGGAGATCCTCTCCCAGCCGACTCCCCCCTCCCCTTCGGATTCGCCTCCCCCCTCCCCTTTGGATGGGCGTGAAGCAGCAGGGCAAGGGAGCGATCCTCCTTCCTCCTCTCTCTCTCTCCGTCGGCCTAGGGCAAGGAAGCCCGATCCTCATTCCTCCTCTCTCTCCCTGTCGGCCTAGGGCAAGGACGCCCGATCCTCCTTCCTCCTCTCTCTCCCCGTCGGCTTAGGGCAAGGGAGCGATCCTCCTTCCTCCTCTCTCTCCCCCTCGTCGGCCTAGGGCAAGGAAGAGCGAGCCTCCTTCCTCCTCTCCTCTGGCCGTGGCCGTCGAGGTGAGATCCGGCCGGGAGCTCCTCTCCCGTGGCCGTCCGAGGCGAGATCCGGCCGGGAGCTCCTCTCCCGTGGCCGTCCGAGGCGTGATCCGGCCGGGAGCTCCTCTCCCGTGGCCGTCCGAAGGGAGATCCGACCGGGAGATCCTCTCCCGTGGCCGTCCGAGGCGAGATCCGGCTGGGAGCTCCTCTCCCGTGGCCGTCCGAGGTGAGATCCGGCTGGGAGCTCCTCTCCCATGGCCGTCCGAGGCGAGATCCGGCCGGGAGCTCCTCTCTCATGGCCGTCCGAGGTGAGATCCGGCCGGGAGCTCCTCTCCCGTGGCCGTCTGAGGCGAGATCCGGCCGGGAGCTCCTCTCCCGTGGCCGTCCGAGGCTAGATCCGGCCGGGAGCTCCTCTCCCGTGGCCGTCCGAGGCGAGATCCGGCCGGGAGCTCTTCTCCCGTGGCTGTCCGAGACGAAATCCGGCCGGGAGCTCCTCTCCCGTGGCCGACCGGAGCGAGGAGTGTCGGGGGCTTCTCTCCCGCCACTCCTCTTCTTGTCTCCAAAGCATGAAAGTGGAGGCATACCGGATCGTGTAAAGCCGCTGGACGTCGAGCTCGCGCAAGGTCTTCGGTTGCGACTCCGTCAAAAGCACGCGTCAAGGGTAACGAATTTCTACTTGGGCAGGTGAAGCCTTCAATTCTCATACTTGCATGGAAGCTCCCCTCCACCATCAGGTGGAGGAGGTGTGCTCTCCGACGGGTTGATGTGCGCATCCCCGAAATTAACCACATTAGCGCATTCTGTGTGAAGCCCATCCGGTGTGTAGACCGGATTGGTGATGTTTCTGTGTGAAGCCCATCCGGCTGTGTAGACCGGATTGGTGATGTTCTGGTGACCCCGGAGAAGACTCTGTGGAAGATATTTATTGTTTGCCCGTATTTATAAAATGCTGCCGCCTCGGGAAAGGGGTGTGGGCAATGTAGCTCGGTTTGCTTCAATTGGCCGAGGCTCAGTTTGCTACCGCATGGCGAGATGTTGACGTACAGGTGTCGCAGTACCAAGCAGGGGTTGCGGGCTTAAGCCCAAAGTTGTGCTGCCCCGAGAAGGGCTTATCTATTTATATTTGCCGGCCTGCGTGCCGAAGTATGGAGCTTATGCTCTTGTAAATTAAAATGCCTGTGATGCCCTCTTTATGTAGCTTATATTTTTATCATAGGCGAGTGGTGTTTTCACGAACCACTCGCCCCGTGGGAACCCCGAGTGAAATTACCGGGAAGACCTTAAGGGTCAGTTAATTAACTCTTAGAACGGCGGAGTTACGCTGTCGGCAGTCCCATTTGGGATGCGTATAGTCAGACTGTTTGTCGGGATTACGCTATTGGCGGCCCGGACGAGGAACGCTACAAATAGACCCAAGAGAGCACCTTTAGGAGGGGGATTCAGTTTGGGATTTCCCCTTAGATGTTTTGGTTGGCCAAGAGAGTCCTCCAATGGTTCTTTGTCTCAGTCTTTGGCTTCGGAGGGGAAGTGCTTATTAGTCTTCCGGGTGTGTGGTGGGACCTCCACGCTGAGGCCTTGGGTTTGTCCTTTGAGTTCCTAGTTTTGTGCCTAGACTGTTAGCTTGAGCGAAGTAGGTGTGAGGCCACCCCTCTTTTGGGACCCCGAACTCCACAGAGACCAAGTCTTGTTCGCAAGATTTCGGTTTCAACACATGGTGCGGTGAGCGTGGAGAGTGGCCAACACAGAAAAGCTCGGGCAGACATCATGGCTAGAGAAGAGGAACTGAGTGATGACCAAGGTAATGCGCTGACACCCGCGGGAGGGGTCTCGCAGTCTCAGTCCGAGGGACTCCGGCGAGAGTTTCGGCGGGAGGTCAGGGAGACTTTGCGGCACACTTTCGCTGCGCGTGCCAAGTCCTCAATACCACCTGCCCCAGTTAATCGTGACGCCATCTTGGGGCGAGTGTTCATGTTTTAGGTTTTCGTTTTCCTTAATTTCCTTCCTTCTCATGTGAAAGATACTCAATGAAATTTAATCCTTGTCAGGAGGTTGGGCAGAAGTATATAGGAAAAGGTTTAAGTACCTGCACGATGTCAAGCATATCTTTCAATCGAACTTTAAAATATCTTTTAGAATCAGAAGGCTCTTGAAATCCGAGTAATTGCTGACCCCAATATCATGAGTAAAGCCAGAATCTGTCCTAAAATCTAACCCTGTCGATCGAATCATAGAAGTCACATCATCCTTTGATTCCTATTCAAGCCCCATGTTCTCCAATTTCCCTGCTCTAGTCCAAAATATTGGATGAGGGTTATTTCGATCGGAGGAGAATGAGTGATATTGTCTGATTAATGTTATTATGCCGGAAAATATTCTACGTGTCAATCTTCTTCTGAACTTTTTTCTACTTGAAGTGATCTCGAAAAATGTATATACCATTTTTTCTCCCCTACGACATTCACTTTTGCACACGCCGAATATACGTCATAAAGAAGTTCTAGACGTAAGACGAAGAGATCTGGTACTAGCAACTAATGCTGTGATGTGAATCATTGAGAGGTTTCGTGGTTCAATGTCATTTTTTAGTAAGATGGAAAATACAAAGTCTCTTCAACCGGATAAATGCTCTTTTCGGAAGAGACATTGTCATCTCAGAGTTTTCTTCTGAGCATCTTTTAACATCGTGTTTAAAACTTTTATTTTCTTTTATCAGTTAAGTCCAGGAAGCTCTACGGCATGGTTGTTGCCAAATAGGGATGACATAATGTCATAGAGAGAGTCAATTTACTCAAATGGTCTACCACAACAAAGATTATTTCCTTCCAGTGAGATCTAGACACTGCATTTACTGATATAGTCGTGAAAGGTGACCTTGAGCTTCTTCCAATAATAGAGTTGTTTGGGCAATTAAGTGGTTGTTATTCCTGAATGCCCACCAATTCTAGTGTCATCATATAAATGTAATTAAAGTTTCTTAACTTCATCATCTCCAGTTACAAACTTTCACTTCCGCTTCAACACTCTATTAACACCCTGATATTCGGGCTTATATGTATTACCTTCTTTCTTCTTAACTAATTCTTCTATTATAAAACGTGACCCCAATAGCCTCATGTACATTTGATTCTTTGCAATAGACAAGATGTCATAACTACTAGGGCCGCTAGTCGTGCCTCAACTTCCTGGTGTTAACTTCCTGGTGTTGTCTTGACAAACCATTTGCACCGTTGTTTTCACTACATTTTTCATATGCAAGTCATATCCCAGAAACTTGGTGATATATTTTTGGTGTTGTTGAGTGGTTTTTCTCCGCTTCATCAAATATTTTGACCATGATGGTTTGTGCTGATATAAAAATGTGTTCCGATCCGATAATGTCTCCAATTTTATAGCTAAAGCTATTACGAGCAGTTTTTCTCATAAATTGATAATGCGGCATTTCTATTTCTTAAAGTCTTACTGAAATGCACAATAGGATGATGATCCTGAGTTAATATTGCTGCCACTCTCAGATTTGAACCATGTGTCTCTATTATAAACGTCTTAGAGAAATATGGTAATGTCAGGATTGGAGGATTGCTGTCAGCTAATTTCGATTATTTGAATACTTCTTTTGCTTCAATAGTTCACTGGAAAGATCACATCTTCCATATTTGTCAGTAGTAGAGATATTAGCTCATAGTTCATGAGGTTTTTTTGTAATAGTAATTTAAACCTATGAAGCCTCTTAACTACCTAACTAAATTTGGAACTGGTCACTATAACATATCCTACATTTACTTTGGATTAGCTTCCACCCCATAAGCAAATACGTAAAAAAAATTAAGAATTAAGCGGTGTGATATGTTAACCTCATAATAGAGCACCTCAACGATCACACCGGTGATACAGATAATGTTAAAATGATATTAAGTTAAATGTGCTAATCACTAGCCCAAATATTTTATTGACCGAGTTTTTGTCGAAGAAGGGTAAAATTGCATACGCTACTGCTAAGCTTTTTATTTAAGGTGCAAGTCCTTTTCAAAAATAAGGGTAAGAACCATACAGATTGTATTTTACTTGATCTTATGGCCAGTTTTACACTTAACATTGAAGAAAGTTATTTACATCTCAAAATAGGCGGAGTTAGTACTTTTTACTTGGTTCAAGAATTGTGCGCTCAATAAGGCTTGGTCCGGCCTGCACTATGATTTGGCTTCACAAGGCTTTCGATTTTGTTTATCATGCCGCTCTTGCGATTTTGCCCCATTCTGTGAGCCCCGTTCTCATGAGATTCCGGGTTATGCCTAGATTATTTTACCCTATCCATTGTCGAGAAGTTGATAGCGTTTTAGAAGCTCAACCCCAACTGGGAAGGCCCATATTTTGTAAGTGAAGTGCTAAAGTCAGGAGGGTACTACCTCCAGGATGTGGAAGGGGTACCCCTCGGCCGAGCCAAGAGAGGGGATGACTTGAAGTGTTTCTATCCATAAAATTCTTGTATGCATTCATTCTTAAATACCATTTCGTATGTATTGTTTTTATACTAACCATGAGTTCAAGGTGACAAGTTTTCGTGCTGGAATGCCCCAGATCGATTCCGCTCCCGGGCTCTCACTAGACGGGGGGTTCAGGTTGATCTCTGGAGAGGCTGGCAAGGTGGACAAGTTTTTGTGCTGGAATGCCCCAGATCGATTCCGCTCCCGGGCTCTCAATAGACGGGGGATTCAGGTTGATCTCTGGAGAGGCTGGCAAGGTGACAAGTTTTTTGTGCTGGAATGCCCCAGATCGATTCCGCTCCCGGTCTCTCACTAGACGGGGGGTTCAGGTTGATCTCTGGAGAGGCTGGCAAGGTGACAAGTTTTTGTGCTGGAATACCCCAGATCGATTCCGCTCTCGGGCTCTCACTAGACGGGGGGTTCAGGTTGATCTCTGGAGAGGCTGACAAGGTGACAAGTTTTCGTGCTGGAATGCACCAGATCGATTCCGCTCCCGGGCTCTCACTAGACGGGGGGTTCAGGTTGATCTCTGGAGAGGCTGGCAAGGTGACAAGTTTTCGTGCTGGAATGCCCCAGATCGATTCCGCTCCCGGGCTCTCACTAGACGGGGGGTTCAGGTTGATCTCTGGAGAGGCTGGCAAGGTGACAAGTTTTCGTGTTGGAATGCCCCAGATCGATTCCGCTCCCGGGCTCTCACTAGACGGGGTTCAGGTTGATCTCTGGAGAGGCTGGCAAGGTGACAAGTTTTTGTGCTGGAATGCCCCAGATCGATTCCGCTCCCGGGCTCTCACTAGACGGAGGGTTCAGGTTGATCTCTGGAGAGGCTGGCAAGGTGACAAGTTCTTTGGAATGGCAGGTTGACCTCTCGTGGAGGCTCTTTAGTTTCGGCTCCGTGATGGTTCCGCTGTTCGGGCTCTCATCTAACCGGCAGAGCGGGTAAACCTCTCAGATGACAGTTTGAGACAGGATGAGATTCAATATAAGGCTTTAGCATATAAGAGATCAGTTATGCTTATTAAAATTGATAGTTTTCATTGATAATCGAAGTTCTTTAAGAATAGTTTTGAAAACAAAAAACTAACGATAACGAATCCTACAATGACACAACATTATTTGATTAGTTTTAGAAACAAAATCAGATTCATTTTTGAATTGTCAATGCATGATAGTTTATGTAATCATTGTAGATAATAGTGAGCATTCTATTCCTCAGCACCATTAATCATCCTTGAGGCCCATTCCTGAATAACACAATATGCAACAGTAAAAAGAACCGCGATCTAAATTATGAGTTTACTTGCTAATAGACATTAAGTGGCATGACATTCTGAGAACCTGAAGAGCATAGTATCTCTACCATAAAAAAGAAGGCATAGTGTATAACCAAGGTTGTTGACAACCAAATTGATCATTTGAAGGCAACAAAGGAAAAAGTTATCACATCAAGACAAATATGAGGACAAAAAAGAGAAGAATCATCATATGATTATATACCCATAATTTTTTTTTCGGGTCGGTTCCCACCCGTCGGATACTTGGGGTTGGACATTTCTTTCCGAGCGTGAGACACGCTCGCAAAGAGCGGGGATTATGTACAACCCCATACCCGTCGGGTAGGACCCTCCCCCAGATAGCGGGGACCCGTGGTGTCCCGTGATTGACTAGCATTGACCGGGATGCGGTTAGGATCCATATTCCTAAATAAACAAGGAATAGGGGTGCGAATAGCGGAGTTGGGTGTTCGTTTAGAGGATGGGCTGTGGATAGCCAACTTTGGTTAGGGTTTTTTATAAAACGAAAAACTAAAACCTAAAAGAGGAGATCCTCTCCCAGCCGACTCCCCCCTCCCCTTTGGATTCGCCTCCCCCCTCCCCTTTCGATGGGCGTGAAGCAGCAGGGCAAGGGAGCGATCCTCCTTCCTCCTCCTCTCTCTCCCGTCGGCCTAGGGCAAGGAAGCCCGATCCTCCTTCCTCCTCTCTCTCCCCGTCGGCCTAGGGCAAGGAAGCCCGATCCTCCTTCCTCCTCTCTCTCCCCGTCGGCGTAGGGAAAGAGAGCGATCCTCCTTCCCTCCTCTCTCTCCCCATCGGCCTAGGGCAAGGAAGAGCGATCCCCCTTCCTCCTCTCCCGTGGCCGTCCGAGGGAGATCCGGCCAGGAGCTCCTCTCTCGTGGCCGTCCGAGGCGAGATCCGGCCGGGAGCTCCTCTCCTGTGGCTGTCCGAGGCGAGATCCGGCCGGGGAGCTCCTCTCCCGTGGCCGTCCGAGGGGAGATCCGGCCGGGAGCTCCTCTCCCGTGCCCGTCCGAGGCGAGATCCGGACGGGAGCTCCTCTCCCGTGGCCGTCCGAGGCGAGATCCGACCGGGAGCTCCTCTCTCGTGGCCCGTCCGAGGCGAGATCCGGTCGGGAGCTCCTCTCCCGTGGCCGTCTGAGGTGAGATCCGGCCGGGAGCTCCTCTCCGTGGCCGTCCTAGGCGAGATCCGGCCGGGAGCTCCTCTCCCGTGGCCGTCCGAGGCGAGATCCGGCCGGGAGCTACTCTCCCGTGGCCGTCCGAGGCGAGATCCGGCCGGGAGCTCTTCTCCCGTGGCCGTCCGAGACGAAATCCGGGAAGGAGCTCCTCTCCCCGTGGGCGACCGGAGCGAGGAGTATCGGGGGCTTCTCTCCCGCCACTCCTCTTCTTGTCTCCAAAGCATGAAAGTGGAGGCATATCGGATCGTGTAAAGCCGCTATGGCCGCTGGACGTCGAGCTCGCGCAAGGTCTTCGGTTGCAACTCTGTCAAAAGCACGCGTCAAGGGTAACGAATTTCTACTTGGGCAGGTGAAGCCTTCAATTCTCATACTTGCATGGAAGCTCCCCTCCACCATCAGGTGGAGGAGGTGTGCTCTACGACAGGTTGATGTGCGCATCCCCGAAATTAACCACATTAGCGCCCGGAACTGTGAGTACGGGTTTAGGCATTCTGTGTGAAGCCCATCCGGGTGTGTAGACCGGATTGGTGATGTTTTCTGTGTGAAGCCCATCCGGGTGTGTAGACCGGATTGGTGATGTTCTGGTGACCCCGGAGAAGACTCTGTGGAAGATATTTATTGTTTGCCCGTATTTATAAAATGCCGCCGCCTCGGGAAAGGAGTGTGGGCAATGTAGCTCAGTTTGCTTCAATTGGCCGAGGCTCAGTTTGCTACCGCATGGCAAGACGTTGGCGTACAGGTGTCGCAGTACCAAGCAGGGGGTTACGGGCTTAAGCCCAAAGTTGTGCCGCCCCGAGAAGGGCTTTTCTATTTATATTTGCCGTCCTGCGTGCCGAAGTATGGAGCTTATGCTCTTGTAAATTAAAATGCATGTGATGCCCTCTTTATGTAGCTTATATTTTTATCGTAGGCGAGTGGTGTTTTCACGAACCACTCGCCCCGTGGGAACCCCGAGGTGAAATTACCGGGAAGACCTTAAGGGTCAGTTAATTAACTCTTAGAACGGCGGAGTTACGATGTCGGCAGTCCCATTTGGGCTGCGTATAGTCAGACTGTTTGTCGGGATTACGCTATTGGCGGCCCGGACGAGGAACGCTACAAATAGACCCAAGAGAGCACCTTTAGGAGGGGGATTCAGTTTGGGATTTCCCCTTAGATGTTTTGGTTGGCCAAGATAGTCCTCCAATGGTGCTTTGGTCTCAGTCTTTGGCTTCGGAGGGGAAGTGCTTATTAGTCTTCCGGGTGTGTGGTGGGACCTCCACGCTGAGGCCTTGGGTTTGTCCTTTGAGTTCCTAGTTTTGTGCCTAGACTGTTAGCTTGAGCGAAGTTGTTGTGAGGCCACCCCTCTTTTGGGACCCCCAACTCCACAGAGACCAAGTCTTGTTCGCAAGATTTCAGTTTCAACAATCGACCTCTAAACAAGCTTGAATGGGTTAAAATTGTTCTCCATTGATTTTCGGGCTCCTATCTAATTATGAAAAGGTATTGTGGGTGAAAATCTGACAACCGGATCAAAGTTACGGATGTTTGAAGTTTAGGTCTCCTTTCGAGCTAAATACCTTATTACTAACCCGGCTGTATATTGACAACTAAACAAACTAGAATGGGTAAAAATTGTTCTCCATTGGATGTAGGGCTCCGAGCTCAGCGCAAAAATCGGACAACCAGATCAAAAGTTATGGCTGTTACAGTTTATGTGTCAAGAGGAACAAAAGCCCTCATTACCATTGCAACCGACTGTATATTGACCTCTAAAATGAGCTTGAATGGTTTAAAATTGTGCTCCCTTAGATGTATGTCTCCGAGCATATTCTGTAAAGGTGTTGTGGGTAACAATCAAACATACAAATCAAAAGTTATGACAGTTAGAAGTTTAGGTGTAATTTGGAGCTAAATTTCGCATTACCGCTGCAACCGCCTATATATCGACAACAAAATGAACTGGAATGGGTAAATCATGTACTCCAATAAATGTAGTGCTCCGAGATCATTCCGAAAAGGTGTTGTGGGGGTAAAATCAGACAACAAGATCAAAAGTTATTGCTGTTTAAAGTTTGAGTGTGATTTGGAGCTAAATCTCTCACTTTTGCTACAAACAGCATCTAAACTTCTTTCATTTTGAAATTTGTGTCATTTCGATCTAAATCTCGCATTACCAGTAGAACCCATTGTATATCGACCTCTAAACAAGCTTGAATGGGTTAATATTGTTCTCCATTGGATTTCGGGCTCCTATCTCATTATGAAAAGGTATTGTGGGTGAAAATCTGACAACCGGATCAAAAGTTACGGATGTTTGAAGTTTAGGTCTCCTTTCAAGCTAAATATCTTATTACCAGCCCGGCTGTATATTGACCACTAAATAAACTAGAATAGGTAAATATTGTTCTCCAATGGATGTAGGGCTCCAAGCTCATTCCAAAAAGGTTTTGTGCGCATAAATCGGACAACCAGATCAAAAGTTATGGCTGTTACAGTTTATGTGTCAAGAGGAGCAAAATCACTCATTACCATTGCAACCGGCTGTATATTGACCTCTAAAATGAGCTGGAATGGTTTAAAATTTTGCTCCTTTAGATGTATGTCTCCGAGCATATTCCGCAAAGGTGTTGTGGGCAACAATCAAACATACAAATCAAAAGTTATGACTATTAGAAGTTTAGGAGTAATTTGGAGCTAAATTTCGCATTACCGCTGCAACCGCCTATATATCGACAATAAAATGAACTGGAATGGGTAAATCTTGTGCTCCAATAAATGTAGTGCTCCGAGCTCATTCCGAAAAGGTGTTGTGAGGTAAAATCAGACAACCAGATCAAAAGTTATTGAGGTTTAAAGTTTGAGTGTCATTTGGAGGTAAATCTCTCACTTTCGCTACAAACCGCATCTAAAATTCTTTCATTTCGAAATTTACGTGTCATTTCGATCTAAATCTCGCATTACCAGTAGAACCCATTGTATATCGACCTCTAAACGAGCTTGAATGGGTTAAAATTGTTCTCCATTGGATTGCGGGCTCCTATCTCATTATGAAAAGGTATTGTGGGTGAAAATCTGAGAACCGGATCAAAAGTTACGGATGTTTGAAGTTTAGGTCTCTTTTCGAGCTAAATACCTTATTACCAACCCGGTTGTATATTGACCACTAAACAAACTAGAATAGGTAAATATTGTTCTCCATTGGATGTAGGGCTCTGAGATCATTCAAAAAAGGTGTTGTGCGCAAAAATCGGACAACCAGATCAAAAGTTATGGCTGTTACAGTTTATGTGTCAAGAGGAGCAAAATCCCTCATTACCATTGCAATCGGCTATATATTGACCTCTAAAATGAGATGGAATGGTTTAAATTGTGCTCCCTTAGATGTATGTCTCTGAGCATATTCCGTAAAGGTGTTGTGGGCAACAATCAAACAATACAATCAAAAGTTATGACTGTTAGAAGTTTAGGTGTAATTTGGAGCTAAATTTCGCATTACCGCTGCAACCGCCTATATATCGACAACAAAAATGAACTGGAATGGGTAAATCTTGTGCTCCAATGAATGTAGTGCTCCGAGCTCATTCCGAAAAGGTGTTGTGGGGTAAAATCAGACAACCAGATCAAAAGTTATTGTTGTTTAAAGTTTGAGTGTCATTTGGAGCTAAATCTCTCACTTTCGCTACAAACCGCATCTAAAATTCTTTCATTTTGAAATTTATGTGTCATTTTCGATCTAAATCTCACATTAACAGTAGAACCCATTGTATATCGACCTCTAAACGAGCTTGAATGGGTTAAAATTGTTCTCCATTTGATTTCGGGCTCCTATCTCATTATGAAAAGGTATTGTGAGTGAAAATCTGACAACCGAATCAAAAGCTACGGATGTTTGAAGTTTAGGTCTCCTTTGAACTAAATACCTTATTACCAATGTTTACCCAGAAGACCGCTTCCAATAGAATTACTCGCAGACCGGGCGGTTTGTAGTCATAAGTCACCCGGTTCAGGTTTTACAAGGTCCATCAAACACCAACAAGCACAGGCCAAGCGGCCTGGCAAGAATCAGATCGCCTCCAAGTACTGAAGATTTTCCAGGCTCAAGTCCAAAAAGCCAAGCCGCGATCTCACGTCGGAGACCGCCCGGGTTGTGCCATAAAAAACAAGCCAAGGTTCAAATCCAAAGAACAGCCCGCGGTCTCAATACGGAAACCGCTCGGATTACATCATCACCTTGGTCACGTTGTCTCCAACCCTAGTCGGGCAGGTCGGTAGGGCTAGCCGCCAAACCGCGAGGCTTCTTTCTTTTCTTCTTTGTATCCCGTCACCGCCTGCCCGTTTCTCCTGTACCCGGGCAGGCGGTTATTTTATCCCTGCCCGTTCGGGCAGGCCCCCGAACCTATAAATAGGGGGCGGTACTATTCCCAAGACACGCACACTCGAATCCAGGAGCTCGCTTGTTTGAGCTGCGGCCTCGAGTTTCCCGTCTTGCGGACTGTTTAACCGACCGGCTTCTTCTTTCATGCCCTTGTAACCGCTTCTTTTTAATCAAAGGAAAGCCCGTCACAGGAGTGGCATTTGCCGTGACGGGCGAAGTCTTGCCTTGACCGCTGCTAGCGGTCTTGTTTTCTCCACCTAAAAAGAAACCGGCAACCCGCAGCCTCCGATCTCCTTCGGAGGTGCGATTTCAGACTCAACAGAAACACGCGACCTTCAGATCGCGGATCGGTGAAATCCTCTTTGCCATAATGTCAGACCGCCAGTTCCCCCATGGAGACCACTCCGATCATAGTGAGGACTCTTTGTGGGAAGCCTTGGAGCAATCCAGAAGAGAAGCCGAGCGGGCTCAGAGGGCGACTGATCAGCGGTTGGACGCAATCAACCAGACTTTGGCCCTATTAACTGAGCGGTTAGTTCCACAGCAAACATCGGTTAATCAGGTGGTGACTCCAGTTCCTCCTCCGCCTCCACCATACCCGCTACCACAAGCTGCCAACCTCCAATCTCAGCAAGAAGGTTTTGCGGCTAGGCAAAACTTCTATCAGGAAGCCGCGCACAGCATGCCGGCTCGGGCCCTTGATTTCCAGGGGGCGGCTTCTCATGATAACCGCCTTTCTTACCCGCAGGAGAGCGCGCCCGTCTCTCCTACCCGCCTGAAGTTCCTATTCATCACTCTTACCCGCCAGAAGCTGTTGCCCGGTCCTCTTACCAGGCGGCTTGTCCGCGATTAGCCGCAGCTCCGGCGGCTTATTATTCTGCTCCTCTATATGAAGATATGGAAGAAACTTCTCCCTTCGTGGACGAAGTCTGAGGGAAGCCTGCCCCCAATAATTTCAGAGAGCCTCGCCTGCCAGCTTTCAATGGGGAGACAGATCCAACGGTTCATTTACAAGCCTTCGAGTCAGCCATTGCTCTTAGAACCTTAACTGATGCAACTAAGTGCAAGCTTCTTGTAACCTCCTTTGAAGGACAAGCAAGGGAGTGGTTTTATGGGTTGCACCCCAGGTCAATCAGTTGTTTCGCTGAGCTGCGAAGGGAGTTCCTGCTGAGGTTCTATACCTCAAGGAAGAGGAAAAAGTGGCCCGGCGGCCCTTTTCGATATAAAGCAGCGGGAAGACGAGACGTGGGCTCGTTTCGTAGACTGCTTCCAGAAGGAGATCATGGAAGTCCAGAATGTGGATCCGGAGTTGTATAGGGTTGCCCTCATTCATGGTTTGAGAGAGGGCCCCCTAAAATTCGAAGCAAATATAAGGGAGCCTCGAACTTGTCAGAAATGATAAGTTTAGCAAATATGTTCATTAGAGGAGAGAAGAGCAATCTGGGCTACGTCGCAAAGCTGGTAAGCGACAAGGAGCAGTCAAATCCGTCCTTCCACCATCCGCCATCAAATCAGTCCCACTTTGAACCCCGTTCCCAAAGGGGAAGAAACTACAAAAATAAGCAACCATTCATGGGCCATCAGTGGTTTCAAGATCAGAAACCACCGTTGGCCATCGCTCCCCGCTCCATCTGCTCCTCTTCCGCAAATTATGCCGGTATACTTACAACAGTATACCGCGCAGCCACCTCCAGTCATTCCGTCCACTCAATATGATGACTCGCAAGAGTCATTCACTCCCTTAAACGTCACCATGGATGAAGTTGTCCAGATTCTACAAAAGAGGCCAGACTTCAAAAGGCCTGCTCCTCTGAAGTCGGATATCCGCAGTCGGAATCCGAACCTTTATTGTGAATATCATAAAGAAGGGGGGCATCTAACCGAAGACTGTCGGGCCCTTCGTTTGCAGACAAAGAGACTCCTGGGAGAAGGAAAGCTCCGGGGTCTAGTTCAGAAAGACGCAAGTGCTGAACCAACTGCCGAGAAGAGAAAAGAGAAAGAAATAGTAGAAGTAACCTGGGAATGCACCGACGTCGAAAACACCGGCTGCTATGGTGACATCCACCCTTCCACTGAATGCGTCGAAGTCAATGATGTGGGCCCCTTAGGGGACATCTATTGTATTCATGGAGGAGCTGGAGCGGAATCATCTTGCAAATCCAGCATCGCAAGAGTTCTGAAGCAGGAAGTGGCAGCCACCACAAGTTCTCCCCCCGAAAGCACTATTGTCACCTTTGGTCAAGATGACCTTCCCCCCAATGCCAATCCTTTCGACGATGCGGTGGTCATCAAAGCCGTCATCGAAAATTATATAGTCCACAAGATTCTGATTGATACCGGCAGCTCCGTCAATCTCCTTTTTCGCCCGACTTTCGAAGCCCTGAATACCGGAAAGCCTCTGCTTTCCACCGACGGGCCCCTCTACGGTTTTTCTGGGGAGAAGAAAGAAGTAGAGGGTTCAGTAAAGCTCCTGGTCTCTCTTGGAGGAGTGATAAAGCTAATCAATTTCGTGGTGGTAGATGCCCCGAGAAATTACCGCGCTATCTTCGGAAGGCCAATCCTTAATGCATACATGGCAGTAGTGTCTACCATTCACCTTGCTCTCAAGTTCGCTGTCGAAGGGAGGCAGTATCGAGTCAGAAGCAACCCAAAGGTGGCTCGGGAGTGTTACGTCCGAACTGTCAACATGATCACCGACGTTCCACTTCCCGAGGCCGTGGCTGAAGTTCTGGAGATTGCTGAGTCTTCAGGGGCTGTTGAGAAAGAAAAAGATCGAGAAGGGGCTCACTTGGAACCTGCCCAAGCGACCCAAGAAGTTCCTATTGCTGAGGGGGAAGAAAAGAAGCTGGTTATCAATGCTGAGTTGCCGGAGGAGGAGAAAGTGGAGCTAATCTCCTGCCTATTGAAGAATCTGGATATCTTTGCTTGGTCAGCGGAGGATATGCCAGGAGTGGATCCAGATGTGGCTTGTCATCATCTGAACGTATCACCCGAGTTCAAGCCCGTCCAACAAAAGAAGAGAGAAGTGGCGACCAAGCTGGCATTGCCGATCAGAGAGGAGGTTTTCAAACTCCTGAAGGCGGGTTTTATTTCTGAAATTCAATATCCCACGTGGATGTCGAATGTTGTAATGGTTAAGAAATCTGGTGGGAAGTGGCGCATGTGCGTGGACTTCACCAAACTTAATAATGCGTGCCCTAAAGATTGCTACCCTTTGCCTCGGATAGATGTCTTAGTTGATTCCGCGGTTGGGTATGGTTTTATGAGTTTCCTCGATGCCTTCTCTGGGTATCATCAAATTAAAATGCACAAACCTGACATCCCACATACCTCATTTATCACAAACGATGGGTGTTATTTCTATCTCGTAATGCACTTCGGTCTTAAAAACGCGGGCGCAACATACCAAAGAATGATGGATACCGTCTTTAAGCATCAAAAAGGAAGGAATCTCGAAGTTTACGTTGATGATCTCCTTCTAAAAAGTAAAGCATTCTCATTACACTTAAAAGACCTCGTAGAGACGTTCGCTACTTTACGGAGGTTTAAGTTAAAATTAAACCCGCTAAAATGTGTGTTTGGGGCAAACAAAGGAAAGTTTCTTGGACATCTCTTAACTCCTAACGGCCTTGCACCAAATCCAGACAAGGTGAAGGCCATACTTGATATGGCCCCTCCTCGAAATACTAAAGAGGTTCAGCAACTGGGGGGAGATTGGCAGGATTGAGCAGGTTTATCTCCAAATCCGGAGATAAAAGTTCCCCATTTTTTAGAACACTGCGAGGGGGATCAAAGTTCGAATGGAGCGAGGAGTGTAACAAGGCTTTTGAGCAGCTGAAAGTACAGTTAACTTCGACTCCACTACTCCAAAGTCCCCGTGAGGGAGAAATGCTATTTTTATATCTGGGAGTCGGACCAGATGCAGTGAGTTCTGTCCTCGTTCGGGGAAGAAAAGAAGAGGCAGTTTCCAATATACTATGTCAGCCACATTCTTAAAGATGCAGAAACCAGATATTCAATCTTAGAGAAACTGGCCTTGGCCTTGGTTATGTCTGCGCGAAGGCTTCGTCCTTATTTTCAGGCTCATTCCATCCAAGTTATTACAGATCATCCTTTAAAAATATTCTTGAAAAGCTAGACCATTCAGGGAGGTTAGCAAAATGGGCTATTGAACTAAGCGAATTTGAGATATCATACATCCCCCGAACAGCGATCAAAGCGCAAATCTTGGCAGACTTCTTGGTAGACACAACAGAACCTAGTCCTGAACAGGTGGTGCAATCTCCTTTGGATTGGATCATTTATGTGGATGGGGCTTCTGGCAGAAACTCTGTGGGAGCCGGGGTAGTTCTGATCAGTCCAAATGGCATTAGGCTGGAGCAAACTATTAAGTTCTTCTTTCCAGTTACAAACAACCAGGCAGAATATGAAGCACTTCTGGCTGGGCTGAGGCTTGCGAAAGAGCTGGGCATAGAATATGTACATATTAGAACCGATTCACTGGTGATGGCCTCCCAGGTCTTGGGGAATTACGAGACAAGGGAGCCGATTCTGAGGAAATACCTGCTGTTAGCCAAATGCAAATCGGAAGATTCAAGTCATTCATCATCGAGCATATTCCAAGGATTGAAAAATGAGGAGGCAGATGAGTTGTCGAACTTCGGTCTTCCATCCGGGGGAGTGACCTCTGAACTTTTTTATCCGGCAACAGATGAGGCAGAACTCATGCAAATTGATCATAATCCTTCGTGGAAGGATCCTTACGAGCTATTCCTATCAAAAGGGGAGTTCCATCATTCCATCAAAGATCAGAGAAGTTTCAAAAGGAAGGCGGCGTACTATTATCTGATAGCGGGAGTTCTCTACAGAAAAACTTTGATCTCTCCCTCAGCACGATGTGTTTCGGAGGATGAAATCCCAACCATACTTCAGGAAGTTCATTCCGGGGAGTGTGGTAGCCATTCAGGAGCAAAGACTCTGGAGAAAAGAATCTTAAGGCAAGGGTATTTTTGGCCAACCATGAGGAAGGATGCTGAAGCATTCGCTAAGCGATGTGTTCAGTGTCAAAAGTTCGCTCCTCTTCAGCATTTGCCTGCTCAATCGCTCCGATCAATAACTGCACCATGGCCCTTTGCAGTTTGGGGGATGGATCTTATCGGACCCTTCCCAACAGCCAGCGGCCAGCATCGCTTTATTATCGTAATGATTGACTACTTCAACAAATGGATTGAGGCAAAGGCATTAGCAAGAACTACAACTCAAATTATCAGGAACTTTATTTGGGGAGAGATAGTCTGCCGGCATGGAATTCAGTTAGCAATTGTCACCGACAATGGTCCGCAATTTAACAATCCAGAGATGATAAACTTTTGTGACCAGGTGGGAATTGATCTTCGGTTTGCTTCGGTACATCACCCAAGAACAAATGGTCAGGTAGAAGCGGCAAATCGACAGATCTAGCAACTTCTGATGAAGAGGGTCTTAAACCAGAAAGGAAATTGGGCAGACCAACTTCCTTCCATCCTTTGGACTCTTCGTACCACTCCATCTTCGGCTACAGGGGAGACACCATTCAAATTATCCCATGGCTCAGAAGCTGTTGTTCCTGTAGAATTTAAGGTGGTCACTCCAAGAGTTGTATATGCAAAGGAGGGGGGAGAAGCATGGATAGAAGACAATGATGAGGCTATCAAGTATAGTCTGGATCTGATTGAAGAACTTCAGGACGAGGCAACAATCAGACAGGAAGAAGTTAAAAGGAGGATGGCAAAAATACTTTGATAAAAATGTCAGGGTAAAGCATTTTGCAGTCAGGGACGTTGTGCTAAAGAAAGTTGATGCAGCAGCCAGAGCAGGCAACGTTGGGAAGCAAAATCCCAATTGGCTGGACCTTTCATCATCAAGGAAGCACTAAAAAGTGGGGCTTATCGCCTCCAAACAAGTGAAGGAGAAGACATCTCGCGCACCTAGTGGGGCTTATCGCCTCCAAACAAGTGAAGGAGAAGACATCTCGCGCACCTGGAGCGGTGACGATCTCAAACGGTTCTATCCTTGAAATGTCTTCTTTACTTTCCTGCAAATTTTATAGATATTACAATAAGAAGCCTCATACTGACACTTCTCCATGTCTGATGTTTCCTTTTTACATTTTCTTATATATCAAACTCACTGAACCACGGAGACATCGCAAAGTTCTACTCGAACCCCCTCGGATTGTAGTCATTAGCGTAAAACCATGTAGACCATGTGTAGCGGGGAGTTTTCGCACACATGTAGTGTTAGCTTACCAATTCCCGTGCGGTGGTCTTCGGAACCTTGGATCCCGGCTGATATCCGACACACCCCTGCATCAAGGGAGGTCTAGGTGAATGTTGGCTCTATCATGCCCCGAGAGGGATATAGTTACAGCTTTTATGATCTTTCTGAGGAAAGCAATGTCGGTATAGCCCCCGCGGCATAACCACACGTGACCAACTGATCATTTTAGTCTGTGACCATCGAATACTCCTAGGTACTCTCAAGCGATGCCTAAGCGGGACCCACAACTGAGTTGATCTCTCTGAGGAAAGCAATGTTCGCCGCCTAGGACCACCTGCCCAATTGATCAACTCGGCTTGTAGCCCTAGGCAAGAGAGCAGTCGAGTCGCTTACAGCCCTTATGACCACTCGAGGAAAGCAATGTTCGCCTCCTAGGCCCACCTGCCCACTTGGTCATCTGGGTCTGTACTTGTCTTTTTCTTTATTTCTACAGGTCTTATGACCACTCGAGGAAAGCAATGTTCTCCGCCTAGGCCCACCTGCCCACTTGGTCATCTGAGTCTGTAGTCATCTTTTATTGCATTACAGGGAATTATCTCATCTCATATGGTCATTATAGACCATTTGGAGAAAAAAGCAGGATCCTTATGTATACAACAAACCGGCCAACTTGATACACAAACCGGGCGGTTTAAAATAAGCAGGTATTAGAATTATCGGGCTGTCCGGTTATTAAACTGGGCGGTTTAGAATAAATAGGTCCCAAAGATGTAATGCGGTCTGGTTTTCAGACCGGGCGGTTTGAAATAAACAGGACACCATCAAAATATCACAAGGCAAATATCTGGGGATTGAGCATAGTCATGACCTGTCGACCTCGTCATTCGAATCATGAATCTATCTTTATGGGCTTCAATTCAATCCGATCGGCTAATAACAGGCTCTTTTCAATCAAGCAATTATGATTCTCATTGCAAGTGTCAAAGCTATTAACCGCACAAATCGTAGGCAGTCCGTGCGGATTATCAGCTAATATTATGCAAAGCTGTCATATAAGTCGTTCGGGTTAAATATTAATCGCACTGTCTATCGGCTGTTTTTCTTGTGACTTAATATTCTATCTTGCAAGGCAATTATGCAAAGCCAGCTTATGGTCGCACGGCTTGATTGTGTCAATCTCTTGATCGGTTATTCGCTACATTCACGGGGATAGGACTTACAGCAATCTTAGTTGCAAGTCGCTCGAGTTAAAAGGCTGGCCGCTCGGTCTGTTGATTGTTCTTATGACTTGGCATTCTTCATCCTGAAAAGCAAGTATGAAGAGACTAGTAATAACCGTGCGGCTTGGTTATGCTCGGCTTCCAGGACATCACAAGGCATTCATAATAAGAAACAAGCTATGCGAATAGGTTTTTTGCTAATGATTATTTTACCGGAATCCTATGAAGATCATTATCCTAACCGGTTGAGTTAATATTAAGTCGCACGGCCTGATTAGAAGGGTCAATTATTTAACATAGAAAGAGATCGCAAACAATCACAAGTTGCATAAAATAGACAGATAGACAGGTAAAAGCTTTCCATTCCATCATCAAAACATTCTTACATTATATTTTAAACCGACCGGCTAACAAAGTCAAGTCATCGACTAATCAAAATAAAAAGCAAAATACTACTGATTATCCGACTTGAGTTTCTTAGACGCGGGAGCACTTGAGTGTTCACTGCCATCAATTGAAACATCAGGGGAATAACCCTCGCTACCCGACGAGGATGAGCTGCTCAATTCGCCCGACTTGCGCCCAGTCCCTTCTTCGGAATCGCTGGATTCGGACTCCGAGCCACTCTCATCACTTTTAGCCGCTGCGGGTTCTTCGGCCTCATCATCCTCGTCGTCACTCTCCTCTGAACTGGATCCGTCGGCTTTGTCCTTTCCTTTGGCTTTCCGCCTGATCTTCTCTAACTTCTTTTGCAAGATCGGGTAGGCGTCTGAGAAGGTGAAATGCTCGAAACCAGGCGCGAACCCTTTGAGCTCCCGCAAACGGTTAAAAGCATTGTCAATTCCCTCGGCGACATGAGGAAAGAGTTCCTCTTGATAGACCGGGTCGGTCTCGTCATACTTTGCCTGCAAAAAAAAAGTAACGTAAGAGACCGTGCGGTCTGGAAAATTCAGAAGGATGGTTGGCCAGGTGATAACTTACCGACTCGGCTTCCTTTAGCCGCGCATTTTCCTTCTTCAACTCGGCAATTTCCTTCTCTAGGTGATCATTCGCTTTGATCAACCTTTTGAAGGTCATTCCCATGAAGACATTGGTGATGAGGCTCTCGGCACCAACCCGCGCGGCCTCCCGGGCGAGCTCTTCCTCGGGAATCTTCCTCAACCTCCTGAAGTTCCGTCGGCCGAACATGGCAATGCTGGCGGCCTCAGCATGCCGGCCCGACTTCTCACTCGCCCAGTGGGGGAGCGCAGTGGAGAACTGGACACCGTCGCCATCCGGATGCCAGGTCATGACCGTGCGGCCTTTTAAATCCTTCACCTTGCTGAAGGAACGAAGGGCGGAGAAGTTGCCCGAGGGGGCCGAATCCTCCCCATCGGATGGCAGCGGCTTGTTCCTGACATGTCTTTTTCTCTTCTCCGTCTGAGTTAAGACTAAACCGGCCGGGCTGACCGGCCTGTTAGCAGGAACAATGGCCTCGGCTACAAAAAGAGAAGAGTGAGCACAAAAGATTGAGCGGTCAACTTTGAAGTCGCAAGCGGATTGAAGGAAAGCTTACTATCTTCAGGCCGAACATTCTCTAGCTCGGCAAGTTGCGGGACGTAATAGCTTACGTTAAGCCGTTCATCCTCGAGAAGCTTGCAGGTTTTCTTCTCGACCTCGCTTATTGCGACCTGTTGAAAGGCCTCCTCCGGCCGCACTTGCGGATTCGGGTTCAGCAGGCTAAGTCGGCCTTCGAAAATCAGGTACCTCTCCAACCAGGATGTGACCTTGTTCGCAAGGTTGACCATCTTCAACCCGCGGCAGCCGAAGTAGAGATGGCCTTTGAAGATATTGGACTCAGACTCCGGGATAGCCCGCACCGAAAATATCTTCCTGAAAAGGTCCATAGAAAAGCAGACTCTCTCAGACCGCAGGTAGGAGATGAAGCTGCAAATCCCGGCCATCGAGTTAGGGGAGATTTAGCCGGATACAACTCCATAGTGGTCAAAAACCATGGCGAGCTCAATTGAAATGGGGAACTTGAAGCCACAATCGAAATGGTCGATTGGGATCGCGATTTGGTTTGGGCCAGAAGAATTCATCCGCTCATCACGGAGCGGAAGCCGTGCGAGCAGCGCTGTCAGTCATATGCTTCTCAACGAATTCGTCTAATTCGGCCTTTGTCAAACGACACTCCTCGAGGTCTGCTGAGTGAAAGGCCACAGCGGCTTCGGAGCAGGTAGCAGAGGTTTTTGCAGGTCGCTTCGGCTGGCGCTTTGCTCCCAACTTAAAGTTTTGGTAAGAAGACTTTCGGAAGGGCGCTACTTATAAGAACGGCTGATCTGCATTTAGCAAGGGTCAAATCACGGCTGGACCAATCAACCCGCACGGGTGCATCACCATAAAAGACAATCACAAAGACATAAGTATAATTCGAGCAGGCGAATTAAAGGATCACAGAAACAAGCTGATTGGCTTATAAAGTAATCCGCAGGCACCAATCAACATACGATAAGAATGCAAAACAAATTCAAATACCCAGACCGCGCGGTCTGAAGACAGACCGAATATTATAAAATCAAGTTCCAACAGTTGTCCAAAGGACCGAATAAAATATTACAAAACCGCTTGTCACTAACGAGTATAACTCGGCATGTCCTCCCTGTGAAGTCGCGCGACATGATCGCCGATTTGAAGGATTGTTCCTTGCATTTGATTCATGCTGTAATTGCGGTGACTGATCATGCTATGAAGCCGCGCGGCATCCCTCTTTACCCGCGCCGCTGGAATCACACGAGTAGGTAGGGCTGTTGCGGGCTCATTTGCACTAGCAATATGGTGGATCGTCCCGGCTGCCAGAAGAGACGAGCTCATCCCAGCATCCGGGCGGCGTGACCCACGCCAACCATCATCAACCGCATTTATAGGACGCTGGCTTCCGCCGGCGTCCCTTGTCAACTGAAAGTACTTGTCCCTATAGTAGGTGCAGTCCTCTTCGAGCTTGCGGATTTCTTTCTTTTCGCGATCAACCCGGGCGATCAGGGCAGCCACCTGGTCTTGCTGCGCCTTTTCCTTCTCTCGGCGCTCTCTCCGCTCGGCCTCCAGCGCTGTTCGGTTCTCCTTCCGTTCGGTTTCCAACTCAGCCCGCAGAGCAGTTATTTCATCTTGGGCGGCCTTCTCCCTCTCCTCCATAGCCCTCAACTGTTTTGTAAGGGTTTCGAAGTTCCTTTGAAGCCGGGACACCTCGTCCTCCATCCGGGTATCCGGCAGCGAAGAATGCAGCAAGGGTGGATCGAGAGGGAGAAGATAAGTCACCAGTTCGCCCGGCTTCGGAATGGAGTCACGATCGTCTGTAATGAGAAAAAAAGTCAAAGAGTGTTGAAAAGGAGATCCCTCTCTTCAAATCTTCCTCGCTTACAAGCCGCAGCAGTTTGGGTTGAATTCAGGCGGACAGATCGCATTGCTTGCTCGGTATCAAACTTTCGGCGTTGTTCTCTCCACGATCTCTCGCTTTGCCTCCGCTTTGCAGCTGAAAATTGAGCAGCGGAGGGAAACAAGCTGGGCGACGGGTTCAACAACGAAACGCGCGATTGTTTCGAGGCCGCGGCTTGAAAAAACAAACGGGGTGGTAATCCGCTCCCCTGGTACCTTGCAGCAGAAGATTGGGTGGCGGCGGTGGCAGCCTGGTAAGCTGATCCCTAACTCTCTCCGCCTTCACCGACATAAGTCGGAGACCGGTCATTACAGTATCTTCGGGAGCCGGTACGGTTTTCTCGGTTCTAGTCGCAACCTCAGGGAGGACTGCCTCCTTAGTGCTGGTCGCATCCTCAGATAGGGCGGCTCCTTTCTCTCCTGGCGGGTTGGCAGCCTGCAGTTCGGAAGAAGTTCTCAGCTGACCATCTTGCTTCTGAAGAGAATCTAAATCCCTGAGGATGTCACTTACAGAAATACTGTGAGCGTCGACGGGAGCCTGATCGTTCGACTTGGGGGAGGGTGTAATCTCTCCCTCCGAGACTTCCTTCTCGCGCGACTTGCCTTGCAGGCTGTCCGCTCTCAGTTTCCCGGACGCTGCCTTGTTCTTGGCTTTTAGCCTCTTCATCTTCTTCAGAAGTCTGTCCGCCGCGGACTCCTCTTTCTTCCTCTTCTTTGACTTCAGGGCGGTTGGTTTTTCCGGACTATCCTCGATGTTAACTACTAAGGTTTGCTGGTCGCTCGGCTTGGGGGAGTCAACTGCCTCTCCCCCTTCGTCTCTTAATTTTAGATGGAAAACCCCAGATGGGGTGACCTCCACTTTGAAAGACTCATCCCCATCGCCCTTAGGGATGACGGTCTCCGAGTTTGCCTTAACCGGCGGAGGAGGCAGGTTGTTTCCTTTGTCAGAGAGGGTTGGGGGATCAGCTGGGGGTGGGTTCGGACAACTCGCCTCCTTTTTAGTCGATAAGTCGAGTGTTAGCTCGGGAAGCTGGTCGGTTGGCTTACACGTAGAAGCGATCGTTACTGTATTATCAGGCCGCGTCGTCTTCTTCTTCTTCTTATCCTTCGAACGGTCTCTCTCGCGGTCTTTTCCGGGCTTCTGAAGAACTTCGAGCTGGGCCATTAAATCCACCAACTTTTCCGGACTGTTCAGCCTGAAAGTCCTAACTGCAAGAGGTGAGTAGTGACTCGTGATAGCAATGGAGTTATGCCAGAATAGAAGCTCCTGGAACATTTATAACTCACAGGGTGAAATCGGCGCGGTCTCCGGCTAGAACTGATATTTTCGAAATCTCCTCAGAAATTTAAAAATATGCGGGGATTATGTTTACCCAGAAGACCGCTTCCAATAGAATTACTCGCAGACCGGGCGGTTTGTAGTCATAAGTCGCCCGGTTCAGGTTTTACAAGGTCCATCAAACACCAACAAGCACAGGCCGAGCGGCCTGGCAAGAATCAGATCGCCTCCAAGTACTGAAGATTATCCATGCTCAAGTCCAAAAAGGCAAGCCGCGCTCTCAAGTCCGAGACCGCCCGGGTTGTGCCATAAAAAACAAGCCAATGTTCAAATCCAAAGAATAGCCCGCAGTCTCAAGACGGAAACCGCTCGGATTACATCGTCACCTTGGTCACGTTGTCTCCAACCCCTGGTCAGGCAGGTCGGAAAGGCAAGCCGCCAAGCCGCCAAGCCGCGCGGCTTCTTTCTTTTCTTCTTTGTATCCCGTCACCGCCTGCACGTTTCTCCTGTACCCGGGCAGGCGGTTATTTTATCCCTGCCCGTTCGGGTAGGCCCCTGAACCTATAAATAGGGGGCGGTACTGTTCCCAAGACACGCACACTCGAATCCAGGAGCTCGCTTGTTTGAGCTGCGGTCTCGAGTTTCCCGTCTTGCAGACTGTTTAACCAGCCGGCTTCTTCTTTCATGCACTTGTAACCGCTTCTTTTTAATCAAAGGAAAGCCCATCACAGGAGTGGCATTCGCCGTGACGGGCGAAGTCTAGCCTTGACCGCTGCTAGCGGTCTCGTTTTCTCCACCTAAAAAGTAACCGGCAACCCGCAGCCTCCGATCTCCTTCGGAGGTGCGATTTCGGACTCAACAACCAACCCGGTTGTATATTGAGCACTAAACAAACTAGAATGGGTAAAAATTATTCACCATTGGATGTAGGGCTCCAAGCTCATTCCAAAAAGGTGTTGTGCGCAAAAATCGGACAACCAGATAACAAGTTATGGCTGTTACAGTTTATGTGTCAAGAGGAGCAAAATACCTCATTACCATTGCAACCGGCTGTATATTGACCTCTAAAATGAGCTGGAATGGTTTAAAATTGTGCTCCCTTAGATGTATGCCTCCGAGCATATACCGTAAAGGTGTTGTGGGCAACAATCAAACATACAAATCAAAAGTTATGACTGTTAGAAGTTTAGGTGTAATTTGGAGCTAAATTTCGCATTACCGCTGCAACCGGCTATATATCGACAACAAAATGAACTGGTGTGGGTAAATCTTGTGCTATAATGAATGTAGTGCTCCGAGCTCATTCCTAAAAGGTGTTGTGGGGTAAAATCAGAGAACCAGATCAAAAGTTATTGCTGTTTAAAGTTTGAGTATCATTTGGAGCTAAATCTCTCCCTTTCGCTACAAACAGCATCTAAAATTCTTTCATTTTGAAATTTATGTCATTTCGATCTAAATCTCGCATTACTAGTAGAACCCATTGTATATCGTCCTCTAAACGAGCTTGAATGGGTTAAAATTGTTCTCCATTGGATTTCGGGCTCCTATCTCCTTATGAAAAGGTATTGTGGGTGAAAATCTGACAACCGGATCAAAAGTTAAGGATGTTTGAAGTTTCGAGCTAAATACCTGATTACTAACCCGGCTGTATATTGACCACTAAACAAACTAAAATCGGTAAAAAATGTTCTTCATTGGATGTAGGGCTCCGAGCTCATTCCAAAAAGGTGTTGTGCGCAAAAATCGGACAACCAGATCAAAAGTTATGGCAGTTTCAGTTTATGTGTCAAGAGGAGCAAAATCCCTCATTACCATTACAACCAGTCGTATATTGACCTCTAAAATGAGCTGGAATGGTTTAAAATTGTGCTCTCAAAGATGTATGCCTCCGAGCATATTCCGTAAAGGTGTTGTGGGCAACAATCAAACATTCAAATCAAAAGTTATGACTGTTAGAAATTTAGGTGTAATTTAGAGCTAAATTTCGCATTACCGCTACAACCGGCTATATATCGACAACTAAATGAACTGGAATTGGTAAAACTTGTGCTTCAATGAATGTAGTGCTCCGAGCTCATTCTGAAAAGGTGTTGTGGTGTAAAATCAGACAATCGGATCAAAAGTTATTGATGTTTAATGTTTAGTATCATTTGGAGCTAAATCTCTCACTTTCTCTACAAACCGTATCTAAAATTCTTTTATTTTGAAATTTATATGTCATTTGGAGCAAAATCTCGCATTACTAGTAGAACCCACTGTATATCGACCACTAAACGAGCTTGAATGGGTTAAAATTGTTCTCCATTGGATTTCGGGCTCCTATCTCATTATGAAAAGGTATTGTGGGTAAAAATCTGACAACCAGATCAAAAGTTATGGATGTTTGAAGTTTAGGTCTCCTTTCGAGCTAAATACCTAATTACCAACCCGGCTGTATATTGACCACTAAACAAACTAGAATCGGTACAAATTGTTCTCCATTGGATGTAGGGCTCCGAGCTTATTCCAAAAAGGTGTTGTGCTCAAAAATCAGACAACCAGATCAAAAGTTATGGCTGTTACAGTTTATGTGTCAAGAGGAGTAAAATCCCTCATTACCATTGCAACCGGCTGTACATTGACCTCTAAAATGAGCTGGAATGGTTTAAAATTGTGCTTCATTGGATGTATGCCTCCGAGCATATTCCGTAAAGGTTTTGAGGGCAACAATCAAGATACAAATCAAAAGTTATGACAGTTAGAAGTTTAGGTGTAATTTGGAGCTAAATTTCGCATTACCGCTGCAACTGGCTATATATCGACAACTAAATGAACTGAAATGGGTAAAAACTTGTGCTTCAATGAATGTAGTGCTCCGAGCTCATTCCGAAAAGGTATTGTGGGGTAAAATCAAACAACCGGATCAAAAATTATTGATGTTTAATGTTTCAGTGTCATTTGGAGCTAAATCTCTCACTTTCGCTACAAACCGCATCTAAAATTCTTTCATTTTGAAATTAATGTGTCATTTGGAGCAAAATCTCGCATTACCAGTAGAACCCACTGTATATCGACTTATAAACGAGCTTGAATGGGTTAAAATTGTTCTCCATTGGATTTCGGGCTCCTACTCATTATGAAAAGGTATTGTGGGTGAAAATCTGACAACCGGATCAAAAGTTACGGATGTTTCAAACTTATGTCACTTTTGAGCTAAATACCTTATTACCAACCCGGCTGTATGTTGACTATTAAACAAACTAGAATGGGTAAAAATTGTTCTCCATTGGATGTAGGGCTCTGAGCTCATTCCAAAAAGGTGTTGTGCGCAAAAATCGGACAACCAGATCAAAAGTTATGGCTGTTACAGTTTATGTGTCAAGAGGAGTAAAATCCCTCATTACCATTGCAACCGGCTGTACATTGACCTCTAAAATAAGCTGGAATGGTTTAAAATTGTGCTTCATTGGATGTATGCCTCCGAGCATATTCCGTAAAGGTTTTGTGGGCAACAATCAAGATACAAATCAAAAGTTATGACAGTTAGAAGTTTAGGTGTAATTTGGAGCTAAATTTCGCATTACCGCTGCAACTGGCTATATATCGACAACTAAATGAACTGAAATGGGTAAAACTTGTGCTTCAATGAATATAGTGCTCCGAGCTCATTCTGAAAAGGTATTGTGGGGTAAAATCAAACAACCGGATAAAAAATTATTGATGTTTAATGTTTCAGTGTCATTTGGAGCTAAATCTCTCACTTTCGCTACAAACCGCATCTAAAATTCTTTGATTTTGAAATTAATGTGTCATTTGGAGCAAAATCTCGCATTACCAGTAGAACCCACTGTATATCGACCTCTAAACGAGCTTGAATGGGTTAAAATTGTTCTCTATTGGATTTCGGGCTCCTATCTCATTATGAAAAGGTATTGTGGGTGAAAATCAGACAACCGGATCAAAAGTTAAGGATATTTGAAGTTTAGGTCTCCTTTCGAGCTAAATACCATATTACGAACCTGGCTGTATATTGACCACTAAACAAACTAGAATGGGTAAAAAAATTTCTCCGTTAGATGTAGGGCTCCGAGCTCATTCCAAAAAAGTGTTGTGCGCAAACATCGGACAACCAGATCAAAAGTTATGGCTGTTACAGTTTATGTATCAAGAGGAGCAAAATCCCTCATTACCATTGCAACCGGCTGTATATTGACCTCTAAAATGAGCTAGAATGGTTTAAAATTGTGCTTCATTGGATGTATGCCTCCGAGCATATTCCGTAAAGGTTTTGTGAGCAACAATCCAACATACAAATCAAAAGTTATGACTGTTAGAAGTTTAGGTGTAATTTGGAGCTAAATTTTGCATTACCGCTGCAACCGGCTATATATCGACAACTAAATGAACTGGAATGGGTAAAACTTGTGCTTCAATGAATGTAGTGCTCCGAGCTCATTCCGAAAAAGTTTTGTGGGGGTAAAATCAGATAACCGGATCAAAAGTTATTGTTGTTTAAAGTTTCAGTGTCATTTGGAGCTAAATCTCTTACTTTCGCTACAAACCGCATCTAAAATTCTTTCTTTTTGAAATTTATGTGTCATTTGGAGCAAAATCTCGCATTACCAGTAGAACACACTGTATATCGACCTCTAAACGAGCTTGAATGGGTTAAAATTGTTCTCCATTGGATTTCGTGCTCCTATCTCATTATGAAAAGGTATTATGGTGAAAATCTGACAACCAGATCAAAAGTTATGGATGTTTGAAGTTTAGGACTCCTTTCGAGCTAAATACTTGATTACCAACCCGACTGTATATTGACCACTAAACAAACTAGAATCGGTAAAAATTGTTCTCCATTGGATGTAGGGCTCCGAGCTCATTCCAAAAAGGTGTTGTGCGTAAAAATCGGACAACCAGATCAAAAGTTATGGCTGTTACAGTTTGTGTCAAGAGGAGCAAAATCTCTCATTACCATTGCAACCGGCTGTATATTCACCTCTAAAATGATTTGGAATGGTTTAAACTTGTGCTCCCTTAGATGTATGCCTCCGAGCATATTCCGTAAAGGTGTTGTTGACAACAATCAAACATACATACAAATCAAAAGTTATGACTGTTTGAAATTTAGGTGTAATTTGGAGCTAAATTTCGCATTACCGCTGCAACCGGCTATATATCGACAACTAAATGAACTGGAATGAGTAAATCTTGTGCTTCAATGAATGTAGTGCTCCGAGCTCATTCCGAAAAGGTTATGGGGTAAAATCAGAAAACCAGATCAAAAGTTATTGATGTTTAAAGTTTGAGTGTCATTTGGAGCTAAATCTCTCACTTTCGCTACAAACCGCATCTAAAATTCTTTTATTTTGAAATTTATGTGTCATTTCGATCTAAATCTCGCATTACCAGTAGAACCCATTGTATATCGACCTCTAAACGAGCTTGAATGGGTTAAAATTGTTATCCATTGGATTTCGGGGTCCTATCTCATTATGAAAAGGTAGTGTGGGTGAAAATCTGACAACCGGATCAAAAGTTATGGATGTTTGAAACTTATGTCTCTTTTCGAGCTAAATTCCTTATTACCAACCCGGCTGTAGATTGACCACTAAACAAACTAGAATGGGTAAAAAATGTTTGTCCATTGGATGTAGGGCTCCGAGCTCATTCCAAAAAGGTGTTGTGCGCAAAAATCGGACAACCAGATCAAAAGTTATGGCTGTTACAGTTTATGTGTCAAGAAGAGCAAAATCCCTCATTACCATTGCAACCGGCTGTATATTGACCTCTAAAATGAGCTGGAATGGTTTAATATTGTGCTCCCTTAGTATGGCTCCGAGCATATTCCGTAAAGGTGTTGTGGGCAACAATCAAACATACAAATCAAAAGTTATGACTGTTAGAAGTTTAGGTGTAATTTGGAGCTAAATTTCGTATTACCACTGCAACCGCCTATATATCGACAACAAAATGAACTGGAATGGGTAAATCTTGTGCTCCAATGAATGTAGCGTTCCAAGCTCATTCCGAAAAGGTGTTATGGCTTAAAATCAGACAAACAGATCAAAAGTTATTTCTGTTTAATGTTTGAGTGTCATTTGGAGTTAAATCTCTCACTTTCGCTACAAACCGCATCTAAAATTCTTTCATTTTGAAATTTATGTGTCATTTCGATCTTAATCTTGCATTACCAGTAGAACTCATTGTATATCGACCTCTAAACGAGCTTGAATGGGTAAAAATTGTTCTCCATTGGATTTCGGGCTCCTATCTTATTATGAAAAGGTAGTGTGGGTGAAAATTTGACAACCAGATCAAAAGTTACGGATGTTTGAAACTTATGTCTCTTTTCGAGCTAAATACCTTATTACCAACCCGGCTGTATATTGACCATTAAAAAAAATAGAATGGGTAAAAATTGTTCTCCATTGGATGTAGGGCTCTGAGCTCATTCCAAGAAGGTGTTGTGCGCAAAAATCGGACAACCAGATCAAAAGTTGTGGCTGTTACAGTTTATGTGTCAACATGAGCAAAATCCCTCAATACCATTGCAACCGGCTGTATATTGACCTCTAAAATGAGCTGGAATGGTTTAAAATTGTGCTTCATTGGATGTATGCCTCCGAGCATATTCCGTAAAGGTTTTGTGGGCAACAATCAAGCATACAAATCAAAAGTTATGACTGTTAGAAGTTTAGGTGTAATTTGGAGCTAAATTTCGCATTACCGCTGCAACCGGCTATATATCGACAACTAAATGAACTGAAATGGGTAAAACTTGTGCTTCAATGAATGTAGTGCTCTGAGCTCATTCCGAAAAGGTGTTGTGGGGTAATATCAGACAACCACATCAAAAATTATTGATGTTTAAAGTTTCAGTGTCATTTGGAGCTAAATCTCTCACTTTCGCTATAAACCGCATCTAAAATTCATTCATTTTGAGATTTATGTGTCATTTGGAGCAAAATCTCGCATTACCAGTAGAACCCACTGTATATCGACTTATAAACGAGCTTGAATGGGTTAAAATTGTTCTCCATTGGATTTCGGGCTCCTACTCATTATGAAAAGGTATTGTGGGTGAAAATCTGACAACCGGATCAAAAGTTACGGATGTTTCAAACTTATGTCACTTTTTGAGCTAAATACCTTATTACCAACCCGGCTGTATATTGACCATTAAACAAACTAGAATGGGTAAAAATTGTTCTCCATTGGATGTAGGGCTCTGAGCTCATTCCAAAAAGGTGTTGTGCGCAAAAATCGGACAACCAGATCAAAAGTTATGGCTGTTACAGTTTATGTGTCAAGAGGAGTAAAATCCCTCATTACCATTGCAACCGGCTGTACATTGACCTCTAAAATCAGCTGGAATGGTTTAAAATTGTGCTTCATTGGATGTATGCCTCCGAGCATATTCCGTAAAGGTTTTGTGGGCAACAATCAAGATACAAATCAAAAGTTATGACAGTTAGAAGTTTAGGTGTAATTTGGAGCTAAATTTCGCATTACCGCTGCAACTGGCTATATATCGACAACTAAATGAACTGAAATGGGTAAAACTTGTGCTTCAATGAATGTAGTGCTCCGAGCTCATTCCGAAAAGGTATTGTGGGGTAAAATCAAACAACCGGATCAAAATTATTGATGTTTAATGTTTCTGTGTCATTTGGAGCTAAATCTCTCACTTTCGCTA